>SZWC01001510.1:175301-186179 GCA_023375785.1 Penium margaritaceum
GATGTCAACTCCGCTTCAGCCTGAGCGGACGCTCTCCCTAAATTGCCAGCCTCGTTGTCTACGGCCACTGGCGTCCCATGCCAGTTAGCTGGGGGTGTGTCACCCGCCTCCAGCAGCACGATCCACTCTCCCTGTTTTGGAGAGTTCTCTGGGTCCAGCAGTTCTTCCTTGTCGTGTGACTCTTCCTGGAAGGTCACATCTCTGGAGGTGATGACTCTCCCTGCTGCCTCGTCCCACAGCCTGTACGTCTTGTGCGCGACCTCATAGCCAATCATCACGCACTTGCGCACACGTGCATCCAACTTCCCTGCTCCTTGCCCGTCCTGGACTTTGGCCCAGGCCGTGCAGCCGAATGCCTTTAGGTGAGAGGCATCCGGCTTCTTTCGTGACCACGCCTCCTGCGGCATCATGCATTCTACACTTTTCTCCTTTTCTGTCCCCTTGCTGCGCAGTGCTACAACAAGCATGAGGTTGATGAGGAAGCATGCGGTGCACGCTCCTTTCGCCCAGAAGCGAGGAGGGAGCTTTGAGTCAAACAGCATGGTTCCCGTCATGGCCAGAATGGTCTGGTTCATGCGCTTGGCCACGCCGTTGCTTTGCGATGTGTAGGGGGTAGTAGGTTGGTGGACAATGCTGTGTGCCTGAAGCCACGGCTTGCACCCCTCGTACTCTCCGCCGTTGTCCCTCCGTAGGGCCTTGACCTTCTGGCCGGTTTGTCGCTCCACCATGGGGACAAACTCTTGCAGGCGCTCCAGTACCTCTCCCTTGTTTTTGAGGAAGTACACCCACACCTTCCGAGATTAATCATCGATGAAGGTGAGGAGGTACTTGGAGCCGCCATTGGACGTGGTGCGCATGGGGCCATACACGTTGCTATGGACGAGGTCGAGTATGCCCTTTACTCTGCGACCATTTTTGGAGAAGTGTTTCCGCTTTTTCTTGCCTTGCAGGTAAGCCTCACACTCAGCGTTGCATCCACCCTTCAGCTCACACCCTTCCAGCCCGCGTACAAGCTTATGCTCTTACATGACCTGTAGGGTGCTGTCGGCCACGTGCCCAAGGCGTCTGTACCACAGCTTTGTAGTTGCTGCTCCCACGTCTTTTGCCGCCAAAGCAGGCGGCATGGATGGTGTCTTGGCGTTTGGCGAGGGTGTAGCTTCCGCTCCTGCCTCTGCCGCCCCAGCGTGCCCTTCCGCGCTTTTCGTCTGCAGACGGTAGAGCCCATCCATTTGTGGCACCTTGGCGACAAGGTCTGATGCAGCGTAGGTAATCCTCACGTCCTTGTTCTTGAGGATGACGGCTTCCTTCTGTGTGAACACCACCGTCATCGCGTGATCCGTAATCCGCGGGACAGAGAGGAGGTTCGCGGCGAAAGTTGGCATGTAGACGACGTTCTGCAGCCGCAACTCCTTGTCGGCTCCGTTGAGCCACGTGTGCACGACCTTCTCTCCCTCACCAGCCGTGTACTCGATGCCGCCGTTGGCGCACCGGAACTTGGTCGTGGATGGTGTGAGGGACGAGAAGCCACAGGTCTCGCGAGAGGTGTGGTAGTCCGTGCCACTATCGAGCCTGAAGGCTCCCGGCCGCAGCAGCGCAAAGCCCTTGGGAGGGGCCTTGCTCTCGGCCATCATGCTCGTGGACGTTGAGTCCACCTTCTTACTCATGTTGCTGCTCCCACCACCACCTCCATCCTTTGATGCACAACACTCCCGCGCCCAATGCCCCGCCTTGCCACAGTTGTGGCACTTGCCCTTCTTCTTACCGCTCTTCCCGCCGCCACTGCCTCTGCTGTTGCCATGAGAGGAGGTGCCTCCCGAGCCACTCGCGTATGCGGCTTTGTTGATGACGCCGTTGTTGCGCCGCATGGCCTTGTTGTGGACAAACTCGGAGACACGAGGGTACGTGAACTCCGACTCCTCCCAACCATCCAAGGTGGTGATCATGGGGCTCTAGCTTGGCGGCAAGGCTATGAAGAGAATCATGGCTTGCATCTGTTGGTCGAGCTGCCACGACATGGCGTGCGCTTCTTGAAGCAGTCCTTCTAACTACTGGAGGATGTCCGAGATGGACTCCCCCTCGCCCACCCGCAGCCCAATGAGGCGCTACAGGATGAAGAGTCGATTGGCGAGGGAAGTTGACTGGTACATATTCGTCAGCCTGGTGTAAGCCTCCGCTGCCGTCGTGCATGCCTCGATGTGGGAGATTAGGGAGGGGCTTATGGACGTGACGAGGAGTACGAGAGCGATGTCATTCCACTCTTGCCACCCTACGTATTCCGCGCTTGCCTCGTCCTCTTGTGCTACCTCCGTCCCTTTCAGCATGTTGAGGTACCCGGGCACGCGCATCACCACCTCAAACTGCCATTTCCACGTGCCAAAGGCTTTGCCATCGAAGCGTGCGATGGCGTTGACCGCACCCAACTCGGCGGGCCGTGATGTGACTCGAACGATCTCTTGACCCCCCGGCATGATTGCGGTGTGGTAAAGGATGCTCACTTAGTCTCTGCTGTTCTACTTTGTTGAGGCCGATGTAGGCTGATGAGGCTGATGACTGCTACAGATTTTCAAGGTGCAGTCCAATGCATACACCTCCAGGCGATGGTCTACTAGCTATTGTGGAGGAAGTGCTCCCACAGACACGGGGTCGTACCCACAAGGGCAGAGCGTAACCCGCTTAGGACTCGAGCGTCATACCAACAATGGCAGAGCGTATCCTCGTTCCTTGTCCGTGGAGAGCAAAAGTGGACCACGGGTCAAACCCGCGTCCGGTCTCTCACAATGCGTACCTTGGTCTAAGTGGACCGACGATGAAGCAGATGGAGCACTGGTGTCTTGTCTGCTTCGGAGGTACCTCTCACGTGAACTGAGCGGTGGTACAAAGAACCAAGTTTTTCCCGATCAGTGTGGTCCCATAACCCTTTCTCACTCCGCACTTGGCCACCATCTAGAGTAAACGGCGCCGACAGGCAAACCGCCGACCGCCCTTGGTATTTCAACCAAGGTAGAGATCACCCACAGAGTGGTGTTTCCACACTAAAAGGTTCACTTAGCTTGTCCCAACCGTGGCCGGAGAGTGTTCCAAACTCTCACCCAACTTGCAATGCTACACACCAAAGTGTGCACTTGCCCTTGTTCTTTACCCTCTTTCTTGGTGGCCAACAAGGGATTAGTTTTCTCCCAAGTCTCAAGAGTAAGAGATGATATATAATCACATGCAAATGACAGGCCTTATATTGTCTCTGGACAGTGCTCCCAGTGGCTCCTTGGAGGGACCTCCCTTAATGCCACCCTAGACAGTGTCATCAGCTTTGATGACATGGCACCCTCTGTGACCGCCAAGTGGCGCTTGATCCACCTTGGACCTTAGAGGCTTCTAGGAAGCTTCCTTGGCCTTTTATATTCACAAAGAAAATTTGGTCCGGGCGGGATTCGACCCTGGACCTCTCGCTTGTGAGATGGCGCCTTCATCCACTAGGCTGTAGGAAGTTGTCCTAATGAGCATGTACCAGGTAGACTACCAAGAGTAGACCAAGGGGACTTACTCCACAAGGATGAGTTGTGCATGCCTTGTCTCTCTCAGCCTCTCTTGCATGTCGTTGGGGGACTTGCGCTACAAGCACAGTGCATACCCAGTCTAAATCTTCCGCTAATTGGACTAGGGGCATACACAGAACATAATAGAAAGTCCATGGCGTTCCAACCTAGTAATTCTGGGAAAACCAAACGACACTAAGCGGTTCTGTATCAACTTCTGTGATCTCAACAAAGTTACTTTGGAAGACGTTCATCCCATGCCCCTCATTGTAGACATCCAAGAACGACAACACGGGAAGAGTTGGTTTGCAAAACTAGACGTCAAATCTGCCTTCCACACTATCTTTATGGATCAAAAATCTATGCTGAAGATGGCCTTCTCCACCCGAGACGGACTCTATGCCTTCACTCGCATGCCCTTTGGGTTGTGCAATGCCAGTGCTACATTTCAACGCGTCATGGATCAAGTGTTGCGTGATGTTCCCAACGCATGCTGTTACGTTGACAAATTCATGGTTGTAGTATTTAGTTTCCAGGAGCTCGTGGTTTCACTGGATGCCATCTTTTCCGTCCTTCGATCTGCAATCCTTTGGTTGAAGGCCGCCAAGTGCATCGTGGGGGGAGATAGTATGGAGTTCCCGGGATTCATCATCAGTGCAGAAGGCATAACCACAAACCCTGCTAAAATCGCGGCAGTTCGTGAATGGAAGCGCCCCATTACATCATCCCAAGTCAAGATTTTCGTGGGATTCGTCGGTTTTTACTGAAAATTCATCCGTGATCATGCAAAGATTATTCAACCTTTGCAACACCTCACTCATCAAGATGAACCTTTTGAGTGGACGCGTGCCTGTCAACTTGCATGGGTCGAGATCAAACACCACCTCATCACGGCACCCATGTTGGAGTTCTTACACTTAAACTTACCCTTCGTCATCACCACGGATTTTTCATAGGCAGGTACTGGAACCATTTTGTCCCAACGGGGAGGCGATGGCATGAGAGGCTGGTATGCTACGGGACCCGTGCACTCAACGACACCAAAGCCAAGTATCCTCAAGTGAAAGGAGAATGCCTAGCAGTCCTATGGGCTATCGAGTTCTACAGAGACTACGTGAAAAATGGAAAATCCTTCACCATCCTCACAGACCATCAGGCCCTCCAATGGTTACTCACGACGCAAAACCATGAAGGCATTCTTGGCAAATGGGCACTCCTCTTACAAGGATACAATCTCACCATCAAATATCAACCGGCATTTGCAAACCGCAATGCAGACGCGCTCAGCCGGTTGCCACGNTTTCATAGGAAGGTATTAAAATCATTTTGTCCCAACGGGGAGGCGATGGCATGAGAGGCTGGTATGCTACGTGAGTCGTGCGCTCAACGACACCGAAGCCAAGTATCCTCAAGTGAAAGGAGAATGCCTAGCAGTCCTATGGACTATCGAGTTCTACAGAGACTACGTGAAAAATGGAAAATCCTTCACCATCCTCACAGACCATCAGGCCCTCCAATGGTTACTCACGACGCAAAACCATGAAGGCATTCTTGGCAAATGGGCACTCCTCTTACAAGGATACAATCTCACCATCAAATATCAACCGGCATTTGCAAACCGCAATGCAGACGCGCTCAGCCGGTTGCCACGTGAAGGATGGAAGGACCGACCCGCACATGACACAACATCATGCGAAGATGGACTACCCCCGGATGAACCCCCTCTTAGTGGGAACGTCCTTGTTCAGGGACGGGCGCGCGATCTCACCGAAGAGGAACACCGCTGGGCGTACCTTGTTGATGACTTTCTTGAGCCCGACTCGGACATTGGCCACATGAATGTGCGGCGTCAAACTGATTTATTAAAAAATGCGCCTGGATAGACGCACAAAGAATTTGGAGATTTGCTCCGCAGTATGCGACGCAATTCTGTCCCCGTACCCGTGGCGCGTTCCCGGCAAGACGCAATGCCAACGCCACGAAACGAGGTTCGCCAATCGGTGGCGGATGCTATCAGGCGATTATTTGACCGAACTTACCTCGCGCTTCCCTGGCTGGAGGTCCCCACTCATCTCACAGGGCAAGTTACGCAATTGGCGACCTTTCTTGCAGAAGTTAACGCTACGCTGGCACCATCCAGGTGGAAGTTGAGCTGTTGGCTCGAGTTTCGAGGTTACCGCATGATGAGGAATTGCGTCGACACAACTTGACGAATCATCCATGATAGCCTTGATTTAGGAGCCCTCGCCTGGCGACCAGTGACACTTTGTCGCCAACCACTGCGAGAGTTTATTTACATAGTGATTTCATGCTTTGTATGGATCGCCAACGTAAAACTCATCGCCATCATGGAAACCGGAGCGACACACACCACTATTGCCATGCTCGTCATCCGGTGGCTTAATTGGTCAAACCTCATTCGGCCCGTTGACCTCTGCTTTGGAACCGTGGGAGGAGAAATTACTCGATCGAAGGGACAGATTGACTTGTTTCCCCTTCATGTCGGAAATACTCAGAGGAACCTACCGGTACAAGTGTGTGAGACATCTACATACGATGTTCTCCTTGCAAATGATTGGTTAACACCATGCGACGTGATAATCCTACTCGGGGAAAAGTGCATGACGCTACACGACGATGACGGGGCACCATCATAGGTCCCACTCGAATTTGAAGCAAAAAAATGCCACATCTGCGAGATGCTCAACAGGTGACGAATGATGCGCCTCCCACGAACCTTACAGCACATGCGGGCAATCAATCCACCGGAGCACGCTTCAAGAGAATCGCTACTGACAAACCATCATCGTCTACGGACAGCAGCGATTCTCCGGAGGAACATGCACCGTACCCGACAAAGGCGCATGCCTGCACCTTTCGACGTATGCGAGTGTCGACGGAAACCTCCGAGGACGTTTTCCTTATGCAGGAACACATCCATGCACGATTGTGGGAGATCAGTGGTGGGCGTTCCACGCGTCGACATGACCCGGAGCCTTACATGCCCCTTGCCCTTCGATGTCCAAGGCAACACGCTCAGCCCGCCCAATTGCCTCGGATTGCTTGGGTGGTGTCACCCAGTTCTCGACGGCAGCCCTCAAGTTCTTGCTCCCACAGTTCACATCGCTTACGCCTTCGACAGTCAACAACAGAGACAACCATAGCTCTCAACCCTCTGAATCACGACACTCGTTACAAAAACCATTGCTAGAGAACAGCGACAGGACGACACCACTCGCCCCACAACAGACGTGGCTCAAACCGGCTGGGCACAGTACAAGTATGGACTCATTGACCGCGCAGCAGAGGCCGCTGTAACATCTGGGTTGGAAGCCAGCGCACTAGGAGCGTTTCTCACCATGGGTGGCCGCTGCTTGGGCTTCTTGGTTTTGGATATGTTGTAGCTGCAAACCGAGAAAGAGGTAGAGTGGGCAGCCAACTGTACTCGGCTGCAAGATATGTTGTAGCAGCGAGATAGCGTCCTAGCTCTCTATTAGGATGTCGCGCAGCAGTACCGTACCCTCTACATGTTTGTTGACATTGCAAAGTAGCTTATTGAGGAGCGCGAGCAATGCCTACAGCAACAATTGATTCGCGACGTGGCTCAGGCATTCCTTAGCTGTGCCGTGCACAGGTTGCGGGACGAGTGGGAGGAGTATTTGGAAGAGTTGTAGCACCTTTATCTGCTGGATTTCTCCACTGCTGCCGGACCAGCGGCCTTCCGTTGTTTCCTGCACTTGACCATGATCCCCACCCTTCCAGAACGGACCCGGCCTAACCTCCTTCCATTCCTGGCACGGAGTCTCCACCTGCGTCATCAAGACTTCCTCCGCTTCCTCTATCCCCTCAGCTTCTCTCTTCACCAGGGTGCATGGGCCTTCTACTGTTTTCTCGATTGGGTGCTACAGCATCGTTGTTCCTATTCCCCGGCCGCTCCCTCACTCCCCCCTAGCTCCTGCTCCATCGATATCAACACTCCTGACAGGAGAACTGCCGGTGGATCATCCGCTATCCTGAGGCGACCTCACGCAAGTCGCAGCCATCCCCTCTCTCTCCTTGGAGCCGCACACGGTGCCAAAGGGGACATCCATTCCGGTGGATCATCCGCCATCCCGAGGCGACCTCGCAGGAGTCGCAGCCGCCCCCTCTCTCTCATTGGAGCCGCCCACACTGTCAAAGGTGTCATCCGTTCTGGTGGATCATCCATCCACTGTCTCTGACGCCGCACGTGGAGCAGTCACTTCTGGCGATGACCATAGGTTGTTGGTTGATGCGGCGCCCACAACGCCTCAACATCTAGCGCAACGAACCTCAAGTCGCATCCGGCATCCTGCCATCAGAGCCTCAACGAGCACGACAGATCTAGCCGCCACATGCAGCTCCTCTAGACAAACGTGGGCAGAAACTGCTACCCAGATGGAAGGAGAAGCCCAACAACAGGCCGAGTCTGCAAGTGGACAAGCTCTCCCACCCTCCGAAACCTTCCAAGAAATACAGTCTCGCCTTCTTGCCCTGGCACATAGGGGTGACCTAGAGTATTGGCAACAAGAACCCCAGGCCAAAACATATGAATGGTCTGATTGGGTACAGGCTCAAGTCCTCTCCAAAGAACATACCATGGTAGAGATTTACCCAGACGCAGAGGTCCGTTTTGATGCGAAGGCTACGCTTGAAAACATACGTGTGGCTGGAAGGGGGGCTTTGGAGGCATGAGGACGACGTTTACCCACTACGCTGGTGTATCCCAGTGGTGCTACGGGACGCCCTCATCATGCAACAACACAACCGAATGCACGCACGCTCTGCCTCAGTCTATGAAAATCTCATCTCACATGTCTACTGGGTGGGCTTAAAGAAGCAGATTGGGGAAGTCGTTGCCATATGTCCAACTTGCCTCTGCCATTACCCTCGCCAACGGATTCACCAGCCCCGTTTCGTGTGTGCCCGCGTCGGGGTACCAATGGAGAAGGTCGTTATTGACTTCCATTGCCCCCTCCGCACCACACAACGCGGGAACGTGCAATGGATTCTTGGCATCGACCACATGACAAAGCGGGTCATGGCTCGGCCGGTTCCCAAAGCAGACGCGACCCACACGGCAGCATTTCTGAAGAAAGATGTCGTTTATCGCGGGGGTGGATGCCGAGTCATTCAGTGCGATAATGGCTCGTACTTTGATGGGAAGTTTGCTGAGGTAGCGGCCGACTTCAATATTGAGATTGATAATGGGGCGCCCTATCGAACGCATGCGCAAGGTCAGGTTGAGCGAATGCATGGAGCCATCAGACAAACGATCAGGAAGTTGTAAGATGACAATGCGCCGTGGGATGAGCGGTTGGAGAATATCGTCTATGAGTACATCACACCACATTCCTCCACCAGTTTCTTGCTCTACATGCTATGTCACGGAAAGCAAAATTAGACCATGGCCAACCTGCCGCTCATGCCGAACGCGCCAATGCCGCCACAACAAGAGGGTGCGACCGTGGCCGATGAGGTAGAGTTCATGAAACAACGAGGTGCCTGGCTTCAAAAGTGCCTCCAAAAGGCTCGTACTTGGGGGATCGTCGCGGCACAGCGCGGGGTGGATAGAGCCAACGCTGCTCTCATGCTCGACGACCTCCAAATTGGTGATGTTGTGTGACCAAGACGAGAAGAAGTGGGCAAGCGGTTGTCAACCTGCCTGAGGCAACTGTCTAGAAAACGGGTTCCGACAAAATGGTTCCCGCCGACCTCTCTTGGTATTGCAACCAAGAGATGATATTGTCAACCGGCCTGAGGCAAACGGACTAGAAAACAGGGCCGACACAATAGCACCTGCCGTCCGCTCCTAGCATTTCAGCTAGGAGAAGATATCACCCTCAGGATCACGGTTCCACACTGAGCAGTTCCTAGGCAATCACTTGCTAGCAACTGTGTCCACTTAACACTTGGTCACTTTCGCGCGAGGTGCTAGTCAAAGACTAACTCCTGGGGCTTAGACCAACCAGTGTCTTCTTTATACTGTTCCTTAGTTGGACAACTCTGTGAGGAGCATCTAAGGCCAGATTGTGTAATTAGAATGAGGAAGAGCCTGGTACATATAGTCCTAGGCCTGGCTTCTAAGGTGTGTGGGTAGTGACACTTTTGGGGTATTCACTCCACACCACCTCACCAGTCCGCCAATTGGCGCATCCACTGACCGCCAAGTGGCGCACTCTCCTCATGCATGGAGAAATGTCTAAGAAACTTCCCCTGTGCTAGAAGGTCAAAAAACCTCCTGNCCTTGGCGATAAGGTCACGTGAGTAGTGGTACCGAATATCGATGTGCTTTGTACGCCGGGAGATCATGTCGTCCTCTGCCATAGCCATGGCACTTTGGTTGTCGATGCGGATGACCGTTGCCTCCTCTTGTGGTGCCTTGATCTCATCAAGCAAACTGCGAAGCCACTCTGTTTCCTTGCACACTTCGGAGAGTGCAATGTACTCCGCCTCAGCAGTAGAAAGCGAGACGCAGTCCTGCTTCCCGCTTGCCCATGAGACCGCACCACCGTTGAGAAGACAAAAAAACCCTAAGGTGGACTTCCTGTCATCAATCCGTCCTCCCCAGTCCGCGTCAGTGTTGCATGTCAGCCGCAGCAAGTCTGATCCTTCTAGACCTCCAAACCGGAGTCCGACGTGCCGAGTCTTCTTGAGGTAGCGAAAAATCCGCTTCACGACTTGCCAATGTTCTGGCCCAGGGTTGGCCAGAAACCTGCTCACCTGACCCACTACAAAAGCAATGTCAGGTCGTGTTCCCACCATTGCATACATGAGGCTTCCAACGGCGGACTGGTATGGAATGTTTTGCATCTCCCGCCGGTCTGCCTCGTTGCTTGGTGACATGGAGGAGGAGAGTTTGCAGTCGGAGGGCATGGGGGTGCTGACGGGCTTGCAGTCCTCCATGTTGTAGCGCTTCAAGATGTCCATGATGTACTTGGTCTGGTTGAGCTCGATGGTGCCTGCTTTGCGGTTGCGGTGAACAGCAATCCCGAGGTAGTACTCGAGAGGTCCCATGTCCTTCATCTTAAATCTGCTGGCCAGATTTTTCTTGAGGTCCGTGAGGGCCTCCTGCGAGGAAGAACACATGATAAGATCATCCACGTACAACGCCACAAGTAGCAAGCCACGTTCGTCCTCCCGCACATAGACGCTAGGGTCATTTTTGCAATGTGCGAAGGAGATCTCAGCCATGAAGCTGTCCATCTCCTTGTACCAGATCCGTGGGGCCTGTTTCAGCCCGTACAACGCCTTCACCAGCTTGCACACCTTACCCTCGGGTGCTTTGACACCTTCCGGTACCTCCATTAGCACCTCCTTGTCGAGC
>SZWC01001510.1:190311-258585 GCA_023375785.1 Penium margaritaceum
TTGGTGTGCTCTCCTGTGTTGGTGCCGAGACCACTGCCTCCGCTGCACCCGCATGACCCTCATCTTCCGAGGTCTTTGCTGCCGTTGTCTGCAATACGTAGAGTCCGTCAACCCGTGGAACCTGTGCCACGAGATCTTTGATGGCATAGAGGACCTTGATGTCCTCGTTCCTGGCGATGACTGCCTTCTTCTGTGTGAACACCACTGTCATGTCGTTGTCCGTTATCTTTGACACGGACAGAAGGTTTGCCGCAAAGGAGGGCATGTAGACCACGTCACGTAGCCGTAGATCCTTCTCTGTACCATTAAGGTTGATGCTCACCAGCTTGTCTCCCACGGCCTTTGCGTTGATGACACTGCCGTTTGCACATCTGAACCGCCGATCGGTGGGGCCGATGGAGACAAATCCAGCCTGGTCGTTGCTGGAGTGATGATCGGTGCAAGAGTCGAGCCCAAAAGCTCCTGGCCTGAGCAGTGCCGCTCCTTTTGCTGGAGGCGTGCTCTGTGCCATCATGTTGGTGGCTTCTTTGCCACCCTTTTTGTTGCCTTTGTTCCCACCGCTTCCGTCGTCTTCCTTCTTTGGCGACCTGCGCTCTCTTGCCCAGTGCCCAGGTTTGCCGCAGTTGCGGCAGTTACCCTATCGCTTGGGAGCCTTGCCACCATTGTTGCCTCCGCCGCCACCGCTTCCGCTGCCGCCTTTCTGACCAGAGGCTGGCCCTTTGCTCCCACGGCCACCGTAGCGTGCGGCATAGGCTGAGAAGTTAGCCTCACTTCCGCTACGGCGCATGGCCTCGTTTCGCACGTACTCGAACACTGCCGTGTACCTCAGGTCGTCCTCCTTCCAGCCGCCCATGACGGTGATCATTGGACTCCAGCTCTCCGGTAGCGCCATGAGGAGGATCATGGCTTGCATGTTCTCGTCAAGGTCCCAGTTCATCTGGCGAGCCTCGCCAAGGAGTCCTTCAAACTCCTATAGAAAATCGGGGATTGATTCGCCCGCATTCACCCGCATGCTGATCAACCGTTGTAGGATGAATAGTCTGTTCGCGAGGGAGGTGGATTGGTGCACGCGCTTGAGCTTGTCGTAAGCTTCGGAAGCCAGCGTGTACCCGGCAATGATGGGCACATACTTCTTGGCTATCGCGTTGCTGAGGAATGACATTACAATATCATTTCGATCCATCCAAGCCTCATGCTCAGATGTGCCTTCCGCGGGAACCTGCTCCTCTCCCTTCAGTGGCTTGATGAAGCCGCGCACTTTCATCGCCAGCTCAAACTGCCATCTCCAAAGGGGGAAGTCAATCCCCTCGAAAATGGGGATTCCTCCCAGGGGTCCAAGACCTTGTGGTAGTGACATAGCACTCACATTTGCACCAGTGGTCTGCCCTATGGTAGCCACTGTTGAGCTTGAGGACTGCCCTGCGGCAGCCCCTACTTCTCCCGATGGGTTAACCATTTTTGTTTCCCTTGTCTGCTTCCAACGTCTCTGCTGCGTTGAGGCCAATGTAGGCTGAGGTTAGCTGATGTCTGCTACCGGTTTTAGGATGCAGGTCCGTTGCTTACCCCTCTAGCCGATGTTCACCTGCAGACAGAGAATGTATCTACACCAACACACCCAGGGTCTTGCCACCAAGGGCAGAGCTTTTCCTGGTTGGGACACAAGGGTCGTGCCTCCAAGGGCAGAGCTTGTCCTTAGTCCCTGTGTACTCAGTGCAGACCAAGCCGTTGGAGCTAATGAAACTGATGGAGCTGATGGAGTTGATGGAGCCGGCGAGTGCAGCTGGAGAGAGCGTACCAGAGTTGATCGAAGCGTGCCTTACAACTGGTCAGTGTGGGCCCATAACCCTTTGTCAACCGGCCTGAGGCAAACGGACTAGAAAACAGGGCCGACACAATAACACCTGCCATCCGCTCCTAGCATTTCAGCTAGGAGAAGATATCACCCTCAGGATCACGATTCCACACTGAGCAGTTCCTAGGCAATCACTTGCTAGCAACTATGTCCACTTAACACTTGGTCACTTTCGCGCGAGGTGCTAGTCAAAGACTAACTCCTGGGGCTTAGACCAACCAGTGTCTTCTTTATACTGTTCCTTAGTTGGACAACTCTGTGAGGAGCATCTAAGGCCAGATTGTGTAATTAGANTGAGGAATGAGCCTGGTACATATAGTCCTAGGCCTGGCTTCTAAGGTGTGTGGGTAGTGACACTTTTGGGGTGGTCACTCCACACCACCTCACCAGTCCGCCAATTGGCGCATCCACTGACCGCCAACTGGCGCACTCTCCTCATGCATGGAGAAATGTCTAAGAAACTTCCCTTGTGCTAGAAGGTCAAAAAACCTCCTGTGCACATCAAGGCTCGATCGCAGGACCTGTTGTCCCTAAGTCCAACATGCTATCCGTTGCGCTACACTTCTGGTGCCTCGCTTGGACTTGCACCACGAACAAGGTTTGGGGGACTTACTCCAAGGGAGCAGTGCATGCCCAACCTGTCCGTCAACCCATAGCAGTGGCCATGGGGCATAGAAGAACAACAGATATCACCCTCAGAGCCAATGTTCCACACTAAGCAGTTCATAAGAATCACTTCCTTGCACTGTGTCCTCAGCACCTGGTCACTTTCTTGTGAGGAGCAAACTCCTTGGGCTTAGACCAACCAATGCTTCTTTAGTCTCTGCCTCAGGTGGACAACTCTGTGAAGGGTCTCAAAGGTAAGAGCTGTACTCAATGATAGGCAACTGATAGGTTCTTATTGTCCAAGAGCCAGCCTCTAGCCTAGGCACGTAGTGGCTCCTTGGATGAGCCACTTTGGGGGCAATCTAGATTCCGTCATCCCTCCTGCCTACATGGCGCTCCCTGTGACCGCCAAGTGGCGCCAACCACCAGGAAGGACCTTGGAATGTTCTAAGGTGTCTCTTAGAACCTTCCTCTCCCCTTTTGGTCACAAAGAGAATTAGTCACCGGACTGGGATTTGACCCAGTGACCTCTCGCTCCAGAGACTAACTCTAGAACGTCTAAGCCACAAGGAGTTGTCCTAGGTAGTATTTGCTGGATATACTATCCAGATTAGACCAAGGGGACTTGCTCCAAAGGAGCAATGCATGCCTTGTCTATCTGGACCAGACTTAGGGGACTTACTCCAAGAGAGCAGTGGATGCCTAGTCCGTCCTGTACCTGTCAAAATATCAGCCATGGACAAGGAGCATATCAGGTCAACAAACTCTCCCTTGTACCTCTGTACATTAGCAATGAGATCTCTCCTCTCTCCAGCAGTCTTGGCCTCAGTCTTTGTCCGTTGCGTTGACCATACCGATGCCTTGAGTACCTGTAGGGTGCAATTCGCTATCCAGCGCCTTTGTCATGCAATCTGCGAGCATCTTCCTGGTCTCTACGTATTCCAGGTCCACGATCTCCTTTGCGACTTGGTCGCGTGAGTAGTGGTACCTGATGTCGATGTGCTTGGTCCGCCGGGAGATGACATCGTCGTATGCCATTTTCATGGCGCTCTTGTTGTTGATGCGGAATTCTGTTGCGTTCGTTTGTGACACTTTCATCTCGGCAAGCAAACTGCGTAGCCATTGTGTCTCCTTACATGCTTCTCATAGAGCGAATTACTCTGCCTGAGCAATAGAGAGGGAGACACAGTCTTGCTTTGTTCTTACCCAAGAGACTACACCACCGTTCAAGAGGCACACAAAGCCCGAGGTGGACTTTCTACCATCGATTCTTCCCTCCTAGTCGGCGTGTGTGTGGCACACCAGCCGTAGCGGGTCAAATCCTTCTTCGCCTCCGAACTAGAGTCCAATGTGTTGGGTCTTCAGTAGACAGCGCATGATGCCCTTGATTTCTTGCCATTGCTGTGGCCCTAGATTGGCCACAAACCTGCTCACTTGTCCCACAGCATACCAAATATCACAGCGTGTTCCTACCATGGCATACATGAGGCTGCCAACAGCAGACTGGTAGGGAATATTCTCCATCTCACGCCGTTTTGCTTTCGTGCTGGGGCTCATGGAGGAGGAGAGCTTTATGTCAGTTGTCATGGGTGTGCTGATGGGCTTGTAGTCCTCCATGTTGTAGCGCTTGAGGATCTCCATGATGTACTTGGTCTGGTTCAACTCGATGGTACCTGCTCCTCCATTGCGGTGGACGATTATCCCAAGGTAGAACTCAAGCGGACCCATGTCTTTTATCTTGAACGTGTTGCTGAGATCTGTTTTCAGCTTGTTCAACAGCTCCACTGATGACGAGCAGATGATCAGGTCATCCATGTACAGTGCAACCAACATCAAGCCTTGCTCAACCTCCCACACATAGACACCAGGGTCATTCTAGCAGTGCGTGAAGGTGAACCCAGCCATGAAGTCGTCCATCTCCTTGTACCACATCCTTGGGGCCTGTTGCAGCCTGTACGGTGATTTGACCAGTTAGTAAACCTTGTCCTCTGGAGCTTTCCATCCCTTGGGCACTTCCATCAGCACTTCTTTGTCTAGCTTCCCGTAGAGGAAAGCTGTCTTGACAACCATCTAGTGGACCTCTAGATCTTTTGCAGCAGCAATGCCCAACATGGATCTAATGGAGGCAAAGGTGACGACAGGCGCAAAGGTCTCCTCGTACTCTGAGCGTAGACGTTGGGAAAACGCCTTCACCTCCACTCTTGCCTTTTACTTGTCGATAGTACCATCTTGCTTGAACTTTCTCCAGAGTACCACTTTGACCCCACCACGTGTGCGTTTCGAGGCCACTCCACCAAATCCCATGTTTCGTTCTTTTCAATGGATGCAAGTTCGCTATCCATTGCCTCCTACTTCGCGGCATGTGGCATGTTCATAGCCTCCGTTACGGTCACAAGCTCTCCCTAAGCCAAGCATGACCAGCTGAGTCCGGTCCATTCCGCATTCTCAGCAGCGTACCTGGGCGGAGGTTTCTACTGGTACTTACAACCCCGAAGTGTTGCTGATGGTGCTTCAAGGCTTAGTTGCTTCTGTTGCTCCTGCGCTGCCTGTGATCCGTTGTTTGAGGAAGAGCCACTGGCCTCAGAGTTTGACTCAGAGGCCTCGGATGACTCAGACTCAGTGTCATAGTCTCTCATTGTGTCAGCCTGCACAGCCACTCTCCCTGCAGCACCATCTTTCACTGGCACCATCTACCAGTTTTCTGGTGCTTGATCACCTGACTCGAGCAACACAACCCACTCTCCTGATTTGGGAGCATGGATAGGGTCTAGCAATTCTCCCTTGCCGAGCGTCCTTTCATCAAACTTGACATCTCGGCTCCTGATGAGTTTTCCAGCCGCTTGGTCCTACAGCCTGTACGCCTCGTATGTGGTGTCGTATCCGACCATTACATACATACGAGCACGTGCATCCAGCTTGCCACTTCCTTCTCCTGCTTGAACCTTTCCCCAGGCAGTACATCCAAAAACCCTCAAGTGTGAGGCATCTGGTTTCTTCCCTGACCAAGCCTCCTATGGCGTCCTAAGCTGTTTCTCTTGCTGCTTCTTACTATGCCTTCCAAGTGCGGCTGCCGGAGTGAGATTCACAAGGTAGCAAGCAGTTCTTACAGCTTCAGTTTAGAAGCGAGGTGGGAGTTTGGCGTCGAAGAGCATGCTTCGTGTCATGACGAGGATAGTCTGGTTCATCCACTCGGCACACCATTGCTCTGAGTGGTGTAAGGCGTGGTGGTCTGGTGGTTGATGCCGTGTTGGCTCAACGAGCCTTTGCATGCCTCGTACTCACCACCGTTGTCCGTGCGCACTGCCTTGACCTTCTTGCTTGTCTGCCGCTCTACCATCGCGACAAACTCTTGCAGTTTCTCCTTGACCTCTCCCTTTATCCTGAGGAAGTAGATCCACATCTTGCGACTGTGGTCGCCGATGAAGGTCAAGAAATACTTACTGTCCCTGTTTGAAGGGGTGCGGAATGGTCCGCACACATTAGAGTGAATCAGGTCGAAGATTGCTGCCGCACGTTACCCATTACGCTTAAAGGGCTTTCTCTTTACCTTGCCTTGGAGGCATGGCTCACACAGCTTTTTGCACTTTCCCTCATCCTTGGCCTTGCATCCCTCCATCCGATGAACCACTCTGTGCTAGTGCATGAATTGTAGTGTGCTATTGGCCACATGGCCAAACCGCCTGTGCCATAGCTCAGCATCTGTGTCGGTGGAGTTGGCCGTCACGTTGACAACTTGTGGTGCAACATCAGGCCTTGGAGACTTGGGCTCTTCAACTCCCGCATATCCTTCATTTGTACTCTTTAGGGGTTTGGTCTACAGAGTGTAGAGCCCATGAACTCTTGGGACCTGTGCAACAAGACTCTCCTTGGGATAGGAGATCTTGATGTCCTTGTTCTTGACAATCACAGCCTCCTCCTCCATGAAGATGACCGTCATGTCGTGGTCCATGATTTTGGACACTGAGAAGAGGTTTGCCACTAAAGACGGCATGTAGACGACGTTCTCCAGCTTCGAGTCTTTTTCAACACCGTTCACATGGATGCTGATCAACGTATCTCCCTCGCCTTACGCATGGACAAGGCTACCGTTGGCACACCTCAAGCGACGTTCAGTGTCCCCGATGGACATGAACCCATCCTTCTCCCTTTAAGAGTGGTCGTTAATGGTCCACCCACCACCCACGCTAACTGCTCCCTCTGCCTCTCCTCTCCTCGACAACCGACATCCTCCTCCCTTGGTTGACTACCTCCTCTACTTTCCTGCATCCGTTGACCATCTCCGAGACCTCTTCTCCTTCCTCAACACCTCCCTCTCTTCCGTCGGCATTCGCCTCTTTTATACCCTTCACCGCGGCCCGGGAGTACACATGGTTTCCACGAGATCCTCATTGCCCACTCTTGCATCCGGACATCCGCTGCTCAAGTACTGTACAATTGGACCCTTCCTCCCATGCTTCCTGCACCACGAGTGCACACGGATATCCACGTGACATGGTGTTACGTATGGGTGTGCGGTCGCAAATTTGTAGCTGTTTTAGACACTGGTGCTACACATACCACAATCGCGCTACACATGGTCAGTACCCTGAACATCCATCACCTTCTCAAACATACCCGCCTCCGCTTCTCCATCTCGACCGGTGCCATCCATGCACCCATTGGCCAGATTGCAGCTCTACCCTTGCAGGTAGCAAAAGTTCATGTATGGCACACAATCCTAATGTACGACATGCGGACATATGACATGCTCCTGGCGGCGGACTGGCTCACGCCGCGCCAAGCCAATGTATTGGTGGGTGTAGGGGTTCTCAGCATCATTTTGCCTTTCGGCATCCGTTCTTTCACCCCGCCTTTTACTTCGCCTCGCCCACTCTCATCCTCTTCTCCCATGATTACTGTGCTGACCGGTACTCATACTCAATTCACCAGACAAATCACATGCAGCTCTGGTTTGAACCGCAGAGCAGCCGCCCAAATGGCTTGCTCTTCCAACGTGGGGAACGCGCCTCCAACGCGGGGGGGAGCACCTCAAGATGACATATACAATGGAACTCTACGAGGCAGGTCGTGACACCTACTACCGACACAGGACATTCCGCGACACACAAGTCAACATCTCCTGCAGTAGCGGCTCCGGCCCCACCACGACAAACCTCAGCCACGACTCCGACACCAGGACAACCCATTGCATGCACAGAATCATCAGTGGTTTTAATCCCTGCAGTAGAAACCGCACTGAGGGCACCGGCTGGGGTGCCACTGCCACCTGGCCCTTCCACTCCCACCGTGCACTCTTATTCCCCTCTGGCCTCGGAAGGCAGCCTAGCCCAGGAAACACAGTGCCCCTTGCATAGCGCAGGAACGGTGATGGAGGGCAAGCGGACCCGTTTGCATGAGGAAAGCTTTGGTGACAGCGGAGATCAACCCAAGGCTACTTGCCTGCTGGACGTGGTCAGCACCGTCATTCTACACCTACAAGCCAAACTTCTGGAAGCAATCCGCGAAAACATGGTGGATTCCTTATTTGATCGAGCCTGGTAGATGGTCTTGAAGGGTGCGGCCAAGGGTGCCCTTGCCCTCAAGCAGTATGGGTGACAGGAGCTACTATTGGAAACGGCCAGCACGGAGCGAGTCATCACTGTGCACTAAGACATCCTCAACCTCCACCCGGGACAAGCACAAGACATGGCGGGTACAGCAGAATTCCTCGATACGGACCGGCCGGATCTCTATGTGAACGCCGCCCGCAAGTGGTAGCTCCAGGTGCGCCGGGACCAGAAGAAGGACCATACGTTGCTCTACGTACATCTCCTCTAGGAACAAGCCCAGGCCCTCACCATCTATCATGTCCAATAGATACCAGCAGAAATGGCAGAGGCTCCCAATAGAAGATCCGCGACGAAGTTGTGGACGTGGGACTACCTGCTACAAGCCACCGCCGCCAGATAGGGAACAGAATACACGCCTCAGGAGATGGCAGGAATCACCATGGCAGAATGACAATGCGATGGCTGGTACGCGGTCTTTGAGAAATGCTGTCGCTTGCCCTAGAAGGGGTAACGCGCCACAGGATTACAACCGCGGTGGCGGACAAACTATGGGCAGCGCTCAGTCAAGCAGGCCCGTCTTTGAGGGAGAAGGCAGTGCGACACTGGGTGGAGGAAGTCGTGGAGGTATGCAAGGAGGAGAAGAGCCGCATTATCGCTAAAGCAGAGGAGGCCCAAGAGTACCTCCAGGAATCCCCCAAGCTCACACAGACATAGGACAAGCTGTAGGCAGTGTGGCAATAGGAGGAGAGGGAGCAGAGAAAAGAAGTAGAAGCTGTCGCGGAACGATTAGTAGTGGAGCTTACACCCAAAGTACAAGCGGAAGAAGAATGTAAGGCGGCATCAGATCAAGTAGCACTGGAAGCCGCGGCAGCAGAAGAGGAGGCAATGGTCAGATGGAGGGAGACGGCAACCCAGGTAGTAGCGGAAGTAGCAGTGGTAGCGGAACAGGAAAAGGTGGCAAGAGCGGCAAAAGAAAAAGCAGTAGCTGAGAGCGCGGTGGCAGAAGCAATAGCAGTAGCGAGTAAGCAAGCCAAGGAGAAAAGGGAAACACATTAGTAGGCAGCCACGGAGGGAGAGAAGACCAACAAAATATGAAAGGGAGCACAGGGAAAGGCCGCAAAAGAGGCCCGAAAGGATGTGCCACAAACTACGATGTCGGAAGCCTCACTGGGTAAACAGGCCTGGCTCTAGGCAATAGCGGCGGCGGCAGGTGAGAGGGCTACGGCATCCGCTACCGCCGGCAAACAAGCTGCTCCTTCCCACGTCGCCACAATCAGCCCCGTGGCCACTTCACAGAGAGAGCCAGCCCCAGGTGGACAGGCCCTATCCACGGAGACAACTCTGACATCCCGCCAACGAGGTCAAGAGAAGCGCACGACGGAGGAAATTACCCCTAGAGAACCTTCTGCTAAGCGTAAGAAGAAGCAACCCCCGGTGGAAGGCACCCGTCCAAGCATCAACGTAACACAGCTGGCACAGGCCCAGCAGGACGCTGTTTACGCAGAAGAGCTGCTCCTAGCGATATTCCATAATGTTCCAATGCTGGTTGACATGGTCCCAGCCAAGCTCCGGCCTATGATGTAGGGAGCTAGCACACAGCACCGAACGAAGGGGTCTGAGGGGAGGCCGCGGTAGGAGCAGCAGCCAAGAAAAGGATAGGCGAGGTGGTACTCTCGGAACTCAGTGGGTCACCACAAGAAGATGAGGAGCGGCCCATCACAAGGAGACAAGGTCTAATGCGACTCTCTGAGGCTAGAGCATGACAACGACAAGAGACTGAGGTAATTGAAATCCACGACGGACGGAGGAGACGAGTTTTTGGACTTCCGGAGACACGCCTGTGGGACAGTGGGACGAGGGAGAATTGCGCATAGTGAGGATCCTCCGTCTCTTCCCAGCCCTAGATAGCTGGGATAGGGAATAACCCGTCTATGACGAGGAGAACCAACGACTCCAGGTGATGAAGGCGGAGCAAGATAAGAGGAGGACAAAGGGGCTGCCAGGGAAGAAAACAGTGACAAAGAGAAAGCCAGGGGAGGCTGCCGCGGCAAGGATGAAGGGGCCAATGGAAACACATGAGTGGCGAATGTGGCAGACAGCACATATCCTCCTCCGTGCCAACACCTGGGAATAGCAAAAGGAAGAGGCAAGGAAGGTGTATGTGGACCTGGAGGAGAGGCTGGGGGGGGAATTCGACGGGCAGAAGAAGGACAATCTCGCCCGCCTCTCCAAACATTACGCCTGTGAGGGTGGCCGCCTCTGGCGCTTCATGTCGCGGGTCTTGTGGGTGCCTCCGCCCACCATGCAGAAGGCCGTGGTTGAACCCTACCACCGTCACCACCACTCCGACATTCAGGCACTCAAGGACCACCTGATCCCCATCCTGCACGTGCCGAATCTCGCGGCATTGGTCAAAGAGGTGGTGCAGCAATGCGCCCCTTACGAGCAGATCCGGAAAATCACACCGCGGGACATGCCGCTCTTCCAGCCCTTCCCCATCGGTGAACTCTTGGAGCGGGTAATCATCGACTTCCACGGGCCACGGGCTCATTGCACCCAAGGCAATAGGTACTGGTTCGCCATAGTAGATCACTTCACAAAGTACCCGTGGGTCTGCGCAGTCCTCGACAAGTCCTCGGCCCAAGCTGTACGCTTCATTCTGGAGAAGATCTTCTACCGGTTTGGTGGATGTAGCGTGGTACATATCGACAACAACACTGAGATTATGGGGGCTTTCCGCGAGGAGCTTGCGGAGTTGGACACACGGCACATGCACTGAGGGTGGTACCGGTCCGAGTCCCAACGACAGGTGGAAAAGGATGTATGATATCCTTGAGCGAGTAGTGGCGACGGCGGAGAAAAACTGGACAAAAACCTTAAAAGTTTGGCGCACTTCATCAACACCATGCCGAGCCGCGCAACATCATTCTCTCCGCATCTCCTGCTATTCGGAAACCCCCAGTGCGCAGCCCTGGACATGTTCTAGAAGCCGCAGCGGCTACCTCTAGACATAGAGGAAAAACAAGATGGATATTTGCAGGAGGAGCGAGAGGCTGCCAACGATCGGGAAGTGCAAGAGTGGTTCCGAGAACGCTGCCAGAGGACAAAGGCAGTACATGCATAAGCAAGGTTGAGAGGCTCTATCTTGGCTTGGCGCGAATGCGATGCTGCCAACCGGCAGCTAAACCACAGGCCAATCAAAGAAGAGAACCTGGTCTACCTCTGCCCCTTTCTAGGCGAGGGGCGTGAAGCTGGAGAAGTACGGGAAGTGTATCGTGTGGCCAGCGTGGATGCTAGACATGTCTGGTTGGAGGGAGAGGACGGATTGAGCAACGGCAGCTACCCGACAACTGAATTTGTGCTCCTACCTCTGGCTTGGCAGAGCCACATCCTTGGAACAGGCAGAGAACTACCCCGGCCCGCAAAACGCAAGGGCTCAAGAGGCTGGAAAGCGGAGGAGGTGTTGGAGTTGTGTGAGATACAGGTGTCAGAGCAGGAGTAGGAGTGGAGCCGGGAACCTCAGGTAGTTGAACCAGAGGAGGGCTTCGACGTGGAAGAAGTGTCCGCAGAAGAGGTGTAAACAAAGCGACTGTGGCGAGCAAAAGGACGCAGGGGCCTGCACAAAGAACAGTGAAAGTCAGCAAGAGTAGCCATAGATGGCCACCAGAGAAGGGACCTTGACAGCACCTGCAACAACTCCGCAGAGGAGTGCACCCATGAGCCCCCGCGAGCTGGCTTACTACATGGGCCCTTGTGTGTGGTGCGGGGACAACCTACCGGCGGAGCCACTCCTGAAAGACATATGTCGCGTTTGCGGCAATCCGGTCCATCAAGGGAACATGAAAAGCTGCATCAAATTGAACCGCACCTGCCTGAAGGGTATAAACCAGGCCGAGGAGGAAGAAGCGGAGAAGGAGGAAGAGGAAGACAAAGGAGCAGGCCTAGGCTTGGGAGGAGGGCAGGCGCGCAGAAAATGGGATCCAGAAGAGGAAGAGGAGAAATAAGAAGAGGAAGAGGAGAAAGAAGGACCGCGGCAAGGACCACGCACTCTCTCCGGGGCCACCATGAGACGGTGGCAGGAGGAAGGCCGGCTGGCGAATGAGTACCGGGCATGGAATTAGAAGGAGAACAAGACATGTGCCCAATGCAGGTATAGCTGGGGATTGACGGTGACAAAGTGCAAGGTCTGCCTCCGCAAAACATGTGAACAATGCCTGGAACAATCGCGGGATGAGGATGGAAGACGTAACGGACCCAAGGTATGTGCGAGATGCAGCCGAGACATGGAAAGGCAGCGCGGTGTCCGGAAACCGCCCCAAGTGAATGAAGAGGGAGAGGTGGAGTTGAAGGACAAAGAGGGGCAGGGTCCGACGGAGGAAGTGCTGTCCACCACAAAGTATCCCACTTGTATGAAAATAGTACAAGAAGGCGAATGCTACACCAACTGCAGCAGAATCAACCATCAGGATTGCTTGGTCACAGGCAGCTTGCCATGTGCAAAACACTGCCACGGGTGTGTAGGCGAAGCACTCATGGAAGAGGGCAGCGCATTTGTGTTTGACCAAGGCATCTTGGCTCCACTCTGCGAAGGATGCAAGGCAGACCTGGAGGAGTTCGACAAAGCATGCGGAATGTGTAAGGAAATGTGTCATGTGCGGTGTGGAGGACGAGGGTAGGAGGGAATTTGGACCTGCAGCAGTTTCAAAACAAAGTCCTGGAAGGGCAAATGGAGGCACCCCAACCTGCCTTGCCGTTGTAGTAAGGATGAGTGCATGGGCCAACTCTACGGGCTGATCAATCGATTCGAGCATTTTGGGCAGTTCACCTATGAAGCATGTGCTGCGGAGGTTGGGTGGAGTGAGGAAGGAAAGGTAGTCTACAGGTGTACAAGCTGCAAGAGATACGAGCGAATGCCACACTAATCGCCCTGCAAACGGTCCATGGGTGAAGAAGCACCTACAATCGAGGCACGGTGCAAAAGCTACAGACTCTTTGTCCATAGCGGATGCACAGCAAAGTATCAGCGAGAGGGAGGGGATGTGGAGAAACACTGCCAACCATGCCAGGAGCGGAACCGCCCTAGATCTCTTGAAAATTTCATAACCCTGTCCCGCTGAAAGACTCTGTGACAGAGTCTTGCAAAAAAGGGGGTTGAGGGCATTAGTGTCACGCAGGTTTTTGCCGCTGATCCGCGAAAAGGTGAGTCCGCGGAGCAAGGGAAATGACCAATTCTGGGATGCGCAGAAGGCATGTTGACTCCCGCGGCAAGAGCGGTCGAGCATGGGGTCGCGCAAAATCCTGTGGCAGTGGAGATGGGATGACTCGCAGGATGCTGTCGCAGGTTGACATTGTCATGTACGGCAACTTCCCTACGGCTATCTCAAGCGCTTGATGCGGAAGCTGTGAAAGGGTCAGAAAAAGCAGTAGCGAGATCCGCGGCGAGAAAGGGACAAGTGGGGACCGCAAGAGAAAGCACAATCACAATGTCAATCAGACAAAACAACGGAGGCACGCGGCAGCCAGGGGAGCAACCACCAATCAGCAGTAAGGGTGGTAGCATCAATCAAGGAGAAACATCTGAAGGACGCACCGCGGAAGAATGAAAATTCAAGGAATAACACGAGGTCCGTGCGCACGAGCCGTGGATGTAGGAGAAGATACCTAATGGGAGACAGAAGAGTTTTCCCTTGTGTGATTGCGGACAAGACCCACGGTGTATAGACACACTGCAAGGAGTCAAATTGGGAAAATAGAGGATAATGTGTGAGGAATGAGACCCACGAATTGTAGACGCCTCGTGCACAATCCTGAATAGATAAGGCCTATGTAGTGGTAACTGAAGTGTGCTTGCAAT
Source organism: Penium margaritaceum (assembly GCA_023375785.1). NCBI lineage: Eukaryota > Viridiplantae > Streptophyta > Zygnematophyceae > Desmidiales > Peniaceae > Penium > Penium margaritaceum. The sequence goes on from SZWC01001510.1 coordinate 204,173, forward strand.
CTTCCAGGCTCGCACTCTCAATTGATAATTGATCAAGATTCCGCTATCTATGTACCCTGCTCCAAGTTCTGAAAGAGATTCATCCGCTCTCATTTGTACCTCCAGCGTTCCGCTCCCTGCCTCCCATTGCCCCTTGAATGTCCTGTCCGCAATCACCAGAACTGAGTGTGTCCAGAGCCAAGCTCATGGTGAGGTGAAGTGCCGGCGTTGCCCTTGCTTGCAAATGGCTGCAGAACGGGGTTCCGCGAGGAGGATCTGGAAGCCACGAGGTGGCCGGCTCGCGCGATGCAAGAAGTGGACCACAGAGTGTCACTCATCAGTAAGGTTCTCGCACATAGGTCCGTCCTGAGTGCCATAGAGTTTGTAGAGCAGTAGTGCCTTAATGGAGCACGCGAAGAGGAATCTTGGTGCAGATCATCTACACTAGAGGATCGGCATCTGCGGACAGTGCAGAACAATAGGGAGTTTCGGACACGAGAAGCGCGGAGCGAGGCAAACGCGGAATAATCTTGCAATATGGTAAAATTTGGGGCATCAGAGGTACTTTTTTCCTACTCAGGACACTCTGATATTGCAACTTGAGAATCTAGTACCTTTTTTTATATTTCTCCCATCAAGTCTTGACCCTTGACCTCTTGTCTTTTTCTTTTCACAGGCTAGGGCATGGAGCTGTCATCCATGGTCACCTACACATAGACGGTCCATGACTCTAGGAACTTTCAAAATTCATATCTCTGAATGCAACCATTGGATTGGCCTGAAACTTGGACAGTAAACAATTTGCCACCTGATATTTCCAGTAAACACATCAGATTGATAATTGGAGAAGGCATCTGGTAGTTTCCTCTATAAAAAAAAATTGCATCCCATCACATCACAATGCTTTCTCTGGAGCAGGGGAGCGCGCGAAGGAGGTGCTGGGACTAGTCCACACAGACTTGTGTGGCCTAAACAGACCGAGAGATTTGGAGGCTCTAGGTAATTTCTAACCTTCATTGATGATCTTAGCCATTACACTACTATGTACTTCCTTTCCTCCAAGGAACACCGCTTTGACAGGTTCAAGGAGTTCAAGGCCATGGTGGAGAGCCAGACGTGCAAGAAAATCAAGGCGTTGCACAGCTACCATAGTGGCAAATAGCTAAGCAAAGACTTCCAGGATTACCCTGTAGCAGCTCGCATCATGGCGCAGTGCACGGCGCCATACTCGCCACAGCATAACTGTGTAGCAAAATGTGCCAACCGCCCCATCGTTGAGTCGGAACACTCCATGCTTAACGCGGCTTGGCTCACTTACCATTATGGTCCAAAGAAGTGAGCACTTTGGTCTACGCAGTGCACCACAATATCCCTCATTGCTTCAGTCCAAAAGTCGTAAGTGAGCCGAGCCGCGTAAAGCATGGAGCGCGCCGACACAACGATGGGACGGTTGAAGCTTTCTGCTACGCTGTTCTCCTACGGCGAGTATGGTGTGGTGCGCTGCGTCTTGTTGTCAGCTACTGCGAGGTAAACCCGGAAGTCTTTGCTCAGGTGTTTGCCACTGCGGTAGATGCATAATGCCTTGATTTTCTTGCCCGTCTGGTTCTCCACTATTGCCTTGAACTCCTTAAACCTGTGAAAGCAGTGGTCCTTGGGGGAAAGGAAGTACACAGTAGTGTAACGGCAAAGATCATCAATGAACGTTAGAAAAAATCTAGAGCCTCCAAAATCTCTGGGTCTGCATCAGGCCACACAGGTCTGTGTGCACCAGCTCCAGCACCTCCTTCCCCTACTCCCCTACTCCAGAGAACGCCTCACGATGCGATGCCATGCGATGTTTTCCAGAGGAAACTACTAGATGCCTTCTCCGATCGTTAATCCCACTTCTCCATTGGTAAGATTAGGTGGCAAAATGTCTGCAGTCCACGTTTTAGGCCGATCCAACGATTGGATTGAAAGATATGAGTTTTTGAAATTTCCGAGATCATGGACGGTTGATGTCTAAGTGACCATGCGTGACAGCTCCATGCCTTAGTCTGTGAAAAGAAAAGTGGAAGAGGTCCACGGTCAAGACCTGATGGGAGAAACATCAAAAAAAGGTCGTAGATTATTGGGTTGGCTTGTAGGAGTGTGCTGACTAGGAAAACGATGCCTCTCCTTACTTCTTTGGTGAAGTGAGATCCTTGTGTGCTAGCCATAGACACATGGTGATTCTCCATGGGATTGTGGGTTATGTGACCAGTAGGAGTGAGCCATGAGGGCATTGTCTAGCTCTCTAGGTCATGTGTGACTAGTCAACCTCATTGCTTGGCCGATTTCCTCTCTTGTGTCACATGGTAGACTCTAGTGTGTGCGGCTTAGCCTCCATGGCTAAGTTGTGTGACTTCTTAGAGGGCTAACTTGCCCAAGCTCTAGCTCTATATGTACTTCATCATATTGAGTGGTTCAACAACCATTCTTCAGCTTAAGTGATGCCCTTTTAGTCCAACATGCTCGGTTCTCCAAGGCTAACTCTCTCCTCCAGTTCCAACACTTGGTATCAGAGCATCGTCGGCAGTCTCATGTACCTGATGGTGGCAACGAGGCCAGACTTTGCACAGGCTGTGAGCGTTGTGAGCCACCACATGGCAAACCTTGGACCTGAGCACCACAAGGCGGTGAAATGGATCTTCAACTACCTTGCTAGAACCATCAACATTGGCATGACGTACAACGGAAACAACAATAGCATAATTGGCTACATTGACGCAGATTGGGCTTCAAACCCTCAGGACCGCAAGTCCATCTCTGGACATGTGTTCCTCATTAATGGCGGGGCCATCAGCTGGTGCAGCAAGCAGGAAGTGGTTGTGGCCACCTCAAGCACAGAAGTTGATTACGTGTCTCTAGACTTTCGAGCAAAAGAAGCGCTTTGACTTCAGGGTCTCATGGCAGAGATGAGTGGGAGTGTAGCAATTCCTATTCGTGTGCGCGTTAACAACCAGAGCGCAATCGCACTCGCCAAGAACCCCAAGCAACATGCTCGTACCAAACACATCAACATTGCCTATTATTTCATCAGACACATGGTGTAGAAAAATGCTATCAAGCTAGAGTTTACTCCAAGCAGAAAGCACATCGCTGATTTTTGCACAAAGCTAGTGACCTGTGAGAACGGCACTTCTGCATGACGCAAGGTAATCAAGTGAAAGTGGGTGTTCCAGAAGAAGAGGGCCGCAGATGGAAACCTTGAAAACTACAAAGCAAGGCTCATCCCCAAGGGCTACTCGTAGTAGGAGGGCATTGACAACACCCAAACCTTTGCTCATGTCGCAAAGTTTGACTCTATGCGCATGCTCCTCTCTTATGCAGTAGCTGAGGACTTCAAGATCCACCACATAGATGTCAAGACGGCATTATTGAACGGTGACTTGGAGGGGGAGATCTACATGGAGCAGCCAAAGGGATTCGTCGTGGATAGCCAAGAGCACCTAGGTTGTAAGGTGTAGAAGTCACTGTATGGCCTCAAGCAAGCGTCGCGTGCTTGGAACAAAGAGTTGGATGTAGCGCTACAGTACATGCGGTTTGAGCGTTGCGAGTGTGACTAGACTTCTATCACTCATAGGGTGGTCATGAGGTGCTCATCATCATTTACTATGTGGATGACATGCTCCTCCCTTCCAACAGCATCTCTTCACTACAGGAGTTGAACGTAGCGATGCAAGAGCACTTCTTGATGTCAGATGTCAGGGAAGCCTCATACTCATTCGATATCCAGATCACACGTGATCGCAAAGTACGTACCCTCTCGTTGCAGCAGAGCCGCTACATCAACAATGTTCTCTAGCGGTTCGGTATGGCAGAGGAAAAACCCATCGGCACTCCGCTTGAGATGCGGCAGTACCTCATGAGCTTCAATGGAGAAGGAGATGCAGCTAAGCGGCAGAAGTACAAGAGTGCTGTCAGCAGTCTCATGTATCTCATGGTGGCAACCAAACCCAATCTCGCACAGGCTATGAGTGCTGTGAGCCAGCACATAGCGAGCCCCAAACCCGAGCACCCGAAGGCGGTGAAGCGGATCTTCCGCTACCTTGCTAGAACCATTATCATCCGCATCACCTACAACGGCAATGACAATAACATCATCGGCTATACGGATACGGATTTGGCTTCAAACCCTGAGGACCACAAGTCCATCTCTAGCCATGTGTTCCTCATGAATGGCGGTTCCATCAGCTGGTGCAGCGAGCGATAGGTGGTTGTGGCCAACTCAAGCATAAAAGCTCTGTATGTGTCTCTGAGCTTTGAAGCAAAGGAAGCAGTTTGGCTTCAGCCTCTCATGGCAGAGATGAGTCAGAGTGTAGCAATTCTTGTTTGTGTCCGTGTCGACAACCAGAGCGCAATCCCACTCACCAAGAACCCCAAACACCATGCTTGTACCAAACACATCAACATTACCTATCACTTCATCAGACACATGGTGTAGGAGGGTGCTAGCAAGCTAGAGTTTACTCCAACCTGCAAGCAGGTCGCTGATTTTTGCACCAAGAAAGTGATTTGTGAGAAGCAGCAAATCTGCATGAAGGCATGTGGACTGCGCCCACTCTGACTACGGCAAAGTGGGAGGTTGATGGGGAAGGAGCCATCCGGCTCAGTTTCTAATGCTCCAGCACCATGTCGTAGGTACCCTCTCAGGGTGCGCTACAAGCCTGGTGAACGCGGGAATTTCCGGATGCTTCAAAAACAAGACCAGATGAAAGTTCCAGTTGGAGCAGATTCAGATGAGCCAACGTCCTACGATAAGTCCATGGCAGCACAAGATGTAGTAAACTGGGTGCAAGGTGTGCAACAAGAGATACAATCGCAGCTCGGCAACGGCACGTGGGAGCTGACTGAGCGTCCACCTAGACGCAAGGTTATCAAGCACAAGTGGATGTTCAAGAAGAACAGGGGTGAAGATGGCAACCTCAAAAAGTATAGGGTGAGGCTCATTGCCAAGGGCTACTCGCAGTAGGAGGGCATTGACTACAATGAAATCTTTCCTCTTGTTGCAAAATTTGCCTCTGTGCACACGCTCCTCTCCTATGCAACAGCTGAGGACTTTGACATCCACCACACGGATGTCAAGACAACATTCTTGAACGGTGACTTGGAGGAGGAGATCTACAAGGAGCAACTAGAGGGATTCGTCATGGATGGCTAGGAGCACCTAGTTTGTAAGATGCATAAATCATTGTATCGCCTCAAGCAAGCGTCGCGTGCTTGGAACCAAAAGTTAGATGAGACGCTCCATTCCATATGGTTTGAGCTCAGCAAGTGTGACTATAGTGTCTATCGCTGGCAGGATGGTCATGAGGTATTTATCATCATTGTCTATGTGGATGACATGCTCCTCCTTTCCAACAACATCTTTGCACTACAGGACTTCAAGGAGGCAATGCAACAGCGCTTCAAGATGTCAGATCCTGGGGAAGCCTCATACTTCCTCGGTTTCAAGATCACACGTGATTGCAAAGTACATACTCTCTCGTGGTAGCAGAGCCGCTACATCAAGGATGTTTTGCAGTGGTTCGGCATGGCAAAGGCAAAACCCATCGGCAGGCCGCTTGAGACGCGGCAGTACCTCGTGAGCTTCAGTGGAGAAGCAGATGCAGCTGAGCGGCAAAAGTACGAGAACGTCGTGAGAAATCTCATGTACCTGATGGTTGCAACCAGGCCGGACCTCGCACAAGCTGGGAGTGCTATAAGCCAGCACATGGCCAGCTGCGGACCTGAGCACCAGAAGGCAGTGCAGCGGATCTTCGGCTACCTTGCTGGCACTATCAACATCGACATCACCTACAACGGCAATGACAGTAACATCATCGGCTACATAGATGCAGATTGGACTTCAAACCCTGAAGACCACAAGTCCATCTCTAAACATGTGTTCCTCATGAATGGCGGGACCATCTGCAAGTGCATCAAGCGGCAAGTGGTTGTGGCCATCTCCAACATAGAAGCTGAGTATTTGTCTCTCAGCTTTGGAGCAAAGGAAGCAGTTTGGCTTCAGCGTCTCATGGCGGAGATGAGAAGGGGTGCATCAGTTACTGTTCGTGTGCATGTAAACAACCAGAGCGTAATCGCACTTGCTAGGAACCTTGAGCACCATGCTCGTACCAAACACATCAACATTGCGTATCACTTCATCAGACACATCGTGTAGGAAGGTGCTATTTTGCTAATGTTTACTCCAACCAGCAGGCAGGTTGCTCATTTCTACACCAAGACAGTGACCCATGAGGAGCAGCGGTTCTACATGAAAGCATGTCGACTCAGCCCATTGTGACTGTAGTAAAGTGGGAAATTGTTGGAAAAGGAGCCATCCACCTCAGTTTCCAACGCTCCAACACCAAGTCATAAGTACCCTCTCGGGATTAGCTATAAGCCTGGTGAGCGCGAACATTTCTGGATGCTCCAAAAACCAGACTAGATGTATGTTGCAGTTGTAGCAAATTCAGATGAGCCAACGTCCTACAAGGAGGCCATGGCTACACCAAATGTAGTAGATAGGGCGCAAGATGTGCAGCAGGAGATACATTCACAGTCTGACAACGGCACGTGGGAGCTGATTGAGCGTCCACGTGGACGCAAGGTAATCAAGTGGAAGTGGGTATTGAAGAAAAAGAGGGACATAGATGGCAACCTGGAAACGTACAAAGCGAGGCTTGTCGCCAATGGCTACTCGCAGCAGGAAGGCATCGTTTTCATTGAAACCTTTGCTCCTATTGCAAAACTTGCCTCTGTGCGCACGCTCCTCCCTGCAGCAACTGAGGACTTTGAGATCCACCACAAGGATATCAAGACGGCATTCTTGAACGGTGACTTGGAGGAGGAGATCTACAAGGAGTAGCCAGATGGATTCGTCATGGCTGGCCAGGAGCGCCAGGTTTGTAAGCTATAGAAGTCATTCTATGGCCTCAAGTAAGCGTCAAAAGTTGGACGCTCAATCCCATACACTACGCTTCAGTGTATGGGGTTTGAGTGTGACTATAGCGTCTATCGCTGGTAGGATGGTCATGAGGTGCTCATCATCATTGCCTATGTGGATGACATGCTCATCCTTTCCAACAGCAACTCTGCACTACGGGAGTTCAACGAGGAAATCCAAGAGCGCTTCCAAATGTCAGATCTATGGGGAGCCTCATACTTCCTTGATAGGAAGATCACACGTGATCGTAAAGTACATATCCTCTCGTTGCAGTAGAGCCGCTACATCAAGGATTTTTTGCAGCGGTTCGGCATGGCAGAGGCAAAATCCATTGGCGTGCCGCTTTCGACGCGAAAGCACCTCATGAGCTTCAATGGAGAAGCAGATGTAGCTAAGAGATAGAAGTACCAAAGCGTCGTCGGCAGTCTCATGAACCTGATGGTGGCAACCAGGCCGGACCTCCCACAGGCTATGAGCGTTGTGAGCCACCACATGGCGACCTCGGATGTGAGCACCAGAGGCCGTGAAGCGGCTTTTCCGCCACCATGCTCGAACCATCATTATTAGCATCACCTACAATAGCAATGACAATAACATCATTGCCTACACACACGCAAATTGGGCCTCACATTGTTAGGATCGAAAGCCCATTTCAGAACATGTCTTCTCATGAATAGCAGGGCCATCGGATGGTGCAGCAAGCGGCAGGTGGTTGTGGCTACCTTAAGCACAAAAGCTGACTCTCTAAGCTTTGGAGGAAAGGAAGCAGTTTGGCTTTAGAGTCTCATGGGAGAGATGAGTGGGAGTGTAGCAGTTCCTATTTGTGTCTGCGTCAACAACCGGAGCCCAATCACACTCGCCAAGAACCGCGAGGACCATGCTCGCACCAAATACATCGACATCGCCCATCACTTCATCAGACACATGGTGCAAGAAGGTGCTATGAAGCTAGAGTTTAGTCCAACCAGCAAACACATCGCTCATTTCTGCACGAAGCCAGTGACCCGTGAGAAGAAGCCATTCTGCATGAAGGCATGTGGACTCACCCCACTCTGACTACAGCAAGGTGGGAGATTGTTTGGAAAGGAGCCATCCAGCTCCTTTCCACGAGAGCAAGTTTAAGGAAACTACCAGATGCCTGCTCCGATTGTTGATGCGACTTCTCCATAGAAAAGATTAGGTTGCAAAATGTCTACAGTCCAAGTTTCACGCCGATCCAAGGGTCAAATTGAAAGATATGAATATTCAAAATTTCAAGGGTCATGGACCGCCGATGTCTGGGTGACCATGGGCGATGACTCCATGACCTAGTCTGAGAAAAGAAAAAGACAAGAGGTCCAGGATCAAAACCTGATGGGAGAAATATTCAAAAAGGTCCTAGAGTTTTAGGTTGCCTTGTCAGAGTGTGCTAACTAGGAAAAAGGTACCTCTTCTTACTTCTTAGGTGAGGTGAGATCCTTGTGTGCTAGCCATGGACACATTGCGATTCTCCATGGGATTATGGGTTATGTGACCACTATGAGTGTGCCATGAGAGCATTTTCTAGCTCTTTAGGCCGTGTGTGAGTGGTCAGCTTGATTGCTAGGCTGATTTCCTCTCTTGTGTGAGATTATGGACTCTACTGTGTGAGCATGAGTCTCCATGGCTAAACTTAGTGGCTTCTGAGAGGGCTGACTTTCCCAAGCTCTAGATCTACATGTACTCCATCATATTGAGTGATTCAACAACCATTCTTGAGCAAAATTGATTCCCTTTTGGTCCCACATGCTCCCTGCTTCAAGGCCCCCTTTCTCATCCACTTCCAACGAGGCCGACACAATGGCACTTGCCGTCCGCTCCTAGTATTGCAACTAGGAGGCGATATCACCCTGAGAGTCACAGTTCCACACTGAGCAGTTTATAGGAATCACTTTCTTGCATTGTATCATTAGCACCTGGTCACTTTCGCACGAGGAGCCAACTCCAAGTGCTTGGACCAACCAATGCTTTTTTAGTGTCTCCCGGGGTGGACAAGTATATGATCTCAAAGGTAAGAACTGTAATCAATGATAGGTTACTAAAAGGTTCTTATAGTCCTACAGCCAGCCTCTAACCTAGGCACGTAGTGGCTCCTTGGATGAGCTACTTTGGGGGCAATCGGGATAACATCATCCCCCATGAGTACATGGCGCTCCCTGTAACCGCCAAGTGGCGCCAGCCACCAGGAAGGACCTTGGAATGTTCTAAGTTGTCTCTTACAACCTTCTTGTCCCCTTTTGAGCACAAAGAGATTTAGTCACTGGGCCAAGATCTGATCCAAAGACCTCTCGCTCCAGAGACTAACTCTGGAACTTCCTAGCCAAAAGGGGTTGTCCTAGGTAGTCTTTGCTGGCTATCCTATCCAGTTTAGACCAAGGGGACTTGCTCCAACGCAGCAGTGCATGCCTTGTCTATCTGGACCACACTTAGGGGACTTTATCAAAGGGAGCAGTGCATGCCTAGTCCGTCCTGTGCCTGTCCAAATGTCAGCCATGGACAAGGAGCACATTAGGCCAGGAAACTCTCCCTTACACCTGTGTCCATTAGCTGTGAGATATCTCCTCTCTCCAACCATCTTGGCCTCATTCTTCATTGGCTACATTGACCATGCCGATACCTCGGGTACTTGCAGAGTGTAATTCCCTGTCAAGCGCCTTTTTCATGCAATCTGCGAGCATCCTCTTGGTCCGCAGGGAGATGATGTCATCCTATGCCATTTTCATGGGACTCTTATTGTCGATGCGGACCTGCGTTCCTTCGGTCTGTGGTACTTTCATCTAATCAAGCAAACTGCGTAGCCATTGTGTTTCCATGCATGCTTCTGATAGAGCAATGTACTTTACCTCAGCAGTAGAGAGGGAGGCACAATCTTGCTTTAATCTTGTCCAAGAGACTGTACCACCATTCAAGAGGCACACGAAGCCCGAGGTGGATATTTTGCCATCGATTCTTCCTCCCCAGTCAGCGTCTATGTAGCACACTAGGCGCAGCGGGTCAGATCCCTCTTGGCCTCCAAACTCGAGTCTCATGAGTCGTATGTTCTGTAGATAGCGCATGATGCGCTTGACTGCTTCCCTGTGTTGTGGCTGTGGATTGACCACCAACCTGCTCACTTGTCCCACAGCATAGCAAATATTAGGGCGTGTTCCTACCATGGCATATATGAGGCTACCAACAGCAGAAAGGTAGAGAATTTTCTCCATCTCACGACGTTCTGCTTTCGTACTAGGGCTCATGGAAGAGGATGTTGCAAAAGGAGCCATCCGGTTTGGTTTCAAGCCCACACTCACAATCTTTACAAAACTACCATGTGCATGCTCCGATCATTAATCCGACTTCACCATCAAAAAGACCAGGAGGCAAGATGTATACGGTGGAATTTCATGCCAATCCAACGGTCGGACTGAGACATATGAATTTTGAAATTCTGAGGTAATCAATCGCCGGTATCTTGGTGTCCATGGGCGATGGCTCCATGCCTTAGTCTAAGGAGGAAAAAGGCATGAGGTCCACAGTCCAGGAGAAGTATCCAAAAGTGTCCTAGATTCTTGGGTTGCCTTGTCACAGTGTGCTGACTAGGAAAACGGTACCTCTCCTTACTTTTTAGGTGAGGTGAGATCCTTGTGTGCTAGCTATGGACACATGGCGGTTCTCCATGGGATTGTGGGTTATGTGACCACTAGGAGTGTGCCATGAGAGCATTCTCTAGCTCTCTAGATTGTGTGGGAGTGGTCAGCCTAATTGCTAGGCTGATTTCCTCTCTTGTGTGAGATTATGGACTCTAGTGTGTGAACCTTAGCCTACATGCCTAAGGGGTATGGCTTGTGACAGGGCTTACCTGCCCAAGCTCTAGCCATATATGTACACCATCATTTTGAGTGATTCAACAACCATTCTTCAGCACAACTAATGCCCTTTCAGTCCCAAATGCTTGTTGCTCCAAGGCTCCCTCTCTCCTTTAGTTCCAACACTCGGAGCCAGGTTCTGCCACTTTCAGCCAGCACAAACCGTTACCTTGAGAGTGACGGGTTAGGGTCAAAGGTTGACCAAACTTGACAATTGACGACTACATTCTTCAGTTCCTAAGACGAACTTCCCAACGCGCCGAAGATCGCGAAGATCAAAGAGTGGAATTGAGAGTTATGCTCAAAACGAGGTCGGCCAGAGCTACACTCTTCTCTCTGAGTAAGACTGTCGCCTTGTCATGACCATACCTCTCTTGTTTCTTTGTCAAATTTTAAACATAGCACATGCGAATTGAATTATTTTTCCTAAGCTTTCCATCGGTACAAAACAATTTGCATTCCATGGGTACATTTGGGAGAAACGACATTTTCAAGCTGGCTGGTCTGAGTTGGAGTAGGACTAGAAACATACCTTGTTTTCATAAGGGCATGTCTCTTAAAATCCCTCGTTGACGACCTTGGTTTATGGGTCTGAACGTTATTGAGCTGAATTTTCTACAGGTGGGCTCAGATTTTTTAAATTCGCAGACTCTTGGCCTCTATAGTCCATTTTCTGTCAAACAGATATCTCACACAGGCAGTATTAAAAGCAATGGTAGCGCCGCCACTCAATGGCACCTATTGAGCATCACCAAAGCTCAAAATGGCAGCAGCAGGCATGGTAACAGCAGTCAAGTCCATGGAGAGGCTGGAAGGGCATGCCAACTTCACGTTTTGGAAGATCCATCCTCGCCTCCTTTTGGAGGAGAGGGGCTTGTGGGAGGTGGTGAATGGCGACAAGCGCGCTCTGCCTCCATAGGCAAAAGGCATCACCATAGCACAGGTGGTGGCAGGGAAGATGCCGCGGAAAGGTGCAGCAGATGCAAGTTTATCTACAACTAGAGCAGTGGCATATGAGGAGAGGAAGAAGAAGGGAAGGCAGGCCTCCAAACTGCTTGTTGACCCCATCTCCAACCCGCATCTTCAGTACGTGAGAGACAAGGCTACTCCAAAAGGGTGGGATGCCTTGTGCAAGAAGTATGGGAGCAAGGATCCTGCATTCCTCATGCTTTTGGAGGAGAAGATGATGGTATTGAAAATGCAAGGTGGCCAAGGGATGGAGGCATACTTGGACACGGCAAAGGAGCTAGGAAAGTAGTTGGAAGGGGCTGGCAACCTTGTGGGAGAGACGTGCGGCATCCTCCTCTTGCTTAGGGGACTCCCAACAAGCTATCAAACGGTATGAGAGACGGTGTGCCAGCCGACTCTTGACCTCGACATCATCCCAACGCACCTCGTGCAGGTGGAACTGCATCCTAATACAACAAGGCGCAATGATGATAGCAACAGTGAAGCAGCTTTCATGGCCATGGGCTTAAGCAACAAGCAGCAACAGCAGTCTAGGCAGCAAAGAGGCAAGAAGAAAGGCAAGTGCCACTATTGCCAGAAGCAGGGGCTCTACAAGTAAGAGTGCTTAAAGTTGAAGAGGGACAAGAAGAAGCAGCAGCAACAGTAGTCCTCGCAACTATAGCAAAAGCAGCAGCCTCCACACCACGAGTAGCAGCAGTCACAACAACTTCAGCGGCAACAGCAGAACCAGACCGGCGTACGCCACTTTGGCAATATGAACATGGCCAAGCAGGTGTGCGACCGCCTCTTCATGGCGACGTTCGACATGTCGCAAATGGAGAAGGTGGATCTAGAGTGGTACAATGACTCGGAGTGCACAAAGAGTTTGACGCACCACAAGGAGTGGTTTACGTAGCTGCTCTCAATCCACTCCCGACCTATTGCTTTGGGTGATGATTTGGTGGTATATGCTAAGGGGATTGGGATTGTGGAGATGTGGTTGGAGACCTTGCGTGCCATTGAAATGGGAGTGTTCCATGGCATGATGTATGTACTTGATGCTACATTCAACCTTCTTTTAGTGTCCTCCCTAACCAACACAAGACTACGAGTCATCTTTGATGACGACTATGCCTACATCCTCGACAAGGAAACAGGAGAGGAGTTGGCCAAGTTGGTGAAGGAAGTCAACACGTACTTCGTTCGGAGCAACCAATCCTGCGTGAGCAAAGTCTTGTACCAGTGGTGCAAGGGACAGATGGCAAAATTTGGCATGCGTGCTGCGGCCATATCGGCATGCACGCCTTACAGCGACTTCAAACAAAGCAGATGGTGCGTTACTTGCCCACCATCTCCAACTTTGAGCAGCAGTTATGCATTAGCTGTTTAGAAGGGAAGCAGCATCGTGAGGCATTCTCTCAAGCAAGGGAGCACGGGAAGATGGTGCCTGAGCTGGTCCACACACACTTGTGCAGCCGGATGCAGACCCAGAGCTTTGGAGGCTCTAGGTATTTTCTAACCTTCCTTGATGATTTTAGCCGTTACTATGCCGAGTACTTCCTTTCCTCCAAGAACCAGTGCTTTGAGAGGTTCAAGGAGTTCAAGGCCATGGTGGAGAAACATAGGGGCAAGAAAATCAAGGTGTCACATCACGACCGTGGTGGCGAATACCTGAGGAAAGACTTCAAGGACTACCATGCAACAGCTGGCATAAAGGCGCAGCGTACCATGTCATACTTGCCGCAACAGACAAGCTTAGCAAAATGCGCCAACCGCACCATCGTTGAGTCGGTACGCTCCATGCTTCACGCGGATCGGCTTACTTACGACTTTTGGGCCGAAGAAGTGAGCACTGCGGTGTACATCAAGAACCGCACTCTAACCAAGACGTTGGAACAGATGACGCCGTACGAGGCATGGCTTGGCAAGAAGCCAAGCATGGGTCACCTTCGTGCGTTTGGCACCTTGGCGCACATGCACGTGCCCTAGGAGAAGTAGTAGAAATCGGACGCAAAACGTGTTCACACACTCATGATCGGCTATGATGTGGCAAGCAAGGCCTATCACCTCAAAGAAAGGGATACCGTCCATGTCATCATCTCTAGGGATGTCGTCTTCAATGAGAACAATGTCATCGGCACGAACATTGTTTGTGAGGAAGCAACAGAATCAGCACCTGACGAGGTAGTGGGAGCAGATAGCTTTCCCGACCCAGTCTTGAACCTGCCTCTACAGTGACAATGGGAGAACCACTCTACTCTCCCATGTCTGATGTAGCAAAAACAACGGCCTCATTGGCAAAAGGAGAAGAAGGAGATGTGACCCCACCACCAATAGCAATTGTACCTGCGGCACCACGCCAGCCGCCCACTAACGCCCCGGCACCAGGTCGTAGGTACCCTCTCAGGTTGCGCAACAAGCCTGGTTAGCACGGGCATTTTTGGATGCTCAAAAAACCAGACGAGATGCATGTCGCAGTTGTAGCAGATTCACATACGCTGACATCATAGAAAGAATCCATGGCTGTACCAGATGCAGCAGATTGGGCGCAAGCCGTGCACTAGGAGATACAATCACAGCTAGATAACGGCACGTGGGAGTTGGCTGAGCGTCCACCTGGACGCAAGGTGATCAAGTGCAAGTGGGTATCCAAGAAGAAGCGGGGAGCAGATGGTAACCAGGAAAAAAACAAGGCAAGGCTAGTTGCCAAGGGCTTCTCGCAGCATGAGGGCATCGACTACACTCAAACCTTTTTCTCCTATTGCAAAGTTTGCCTCTGTATGCACGCTTCTCTTTTATGCAGCAACTGAGAACTTCCATGTTCATCACATGGATGTCAAGACGGCATTCTTTAGTGGTAACTTGGAGGAGGAAATCTATATGGAGCAGCCAGAGGGATCCGTCGTGGATGGCCTGGAGCACCTGGTTTGTGATCTGCTCAAGTCGTTGTACGGTCTCAAGCAAGCATCGCGTGCTTGGAACCAGAAGTTGGATGCGGCGCTGTAGTGCATGGGGTTCGAGCGCAACGAGTGTGACTATAACGTCTATCGCTGGCAGCATTGTCATGAGGTGCTCATCATTATTGTCTCTGTGGATGGCATGCTCCTTCTTTCCAACAGCATGTCTGCACTGTAGGAGTTCAAGGAGGCCATGCAGGAGCGCTTCGAGATATCAGATCTCAGGGAAGCTTCATACTTCCTTGGTATCCAGATTACGCATGATCACAAAGCACATACCCTCTCATTGTAGTAGAGCCGCTACATCAAGGATGTTTTGCAGCTGTTCAGCATGGCAGAGGCAAAACCCATCGGCATGCCGCTTGAGACGCGGTAGTATCTCATGAGCTTTAGTGGAGAAGCAGATGTAGCTGAGCGGCAGAAGTACCAGAGTGATGTTGGTAGTCTCATCTACTTGATGGTGGAAACCAGGCCGGACCTCGCACAGGCTGTGAGCTCTGTCAACCAGCACATGGCTAATCCTGGATTTGAGGGCTGAGACCACATGCCTTCATGTAGAAGTGCTGCTCTTCACAGGTCACTGGCTTGGTGCAGAAATCAGCGACCTGCTTGCTGATTGGAGTTAACTCCAGCTTGATAGCACCCTCTTGTACCATGTGTCTCATGAAATGATAGGTGATATCGATGTGTTTGTTGCGATGATGGTGCTCGAGGCTCTGGGCGAGTGCAATTGTGCTTTGGTTGTCGACGCGTACAGGAACAGGAAGTGTTGGACTCCTCATCTCCGCCATGAATCGCTGAAGCCACACTGCTTCCTTTGCTCTAAAGCTTACAGACACGTATTCAGCTTCTGTGCTTGAGGTGGCTACAACCACCTCCCGCTCGCTACACCTGTTGATGACCCCGCCATTCATGAGGAACACATGTGCATAGATAGACTTGCGGTCCTCGGGGTCTGAAGCCCAATCTATGCCTGTGTAGCCGATGATGCTATTGTCATTGCTCTTGTAGGTGATGGCGATGTTGATGGTTCTAATAAGGTAGCGAAAGATCTGCTTCACCGCCTTCTGGTGTTCAAGATCGGGGTTTGCCATGTCCTAGCTTATAGTGATCACTTCCCCTACAAGGTCGGGCATGGTTGCCACCATTAAGTACATAAGACTGCCGATGGCACTCAGGTACTTCTGTTACTCAGCTCCATCTGCTTCTCCACCAAAGCTCATGAGGTACTGCCGTGTCTCAAGCGGTGTGCTGATGGGTTTTGCCTCTGTACTGCCAAACTGCTGCAAAACATCTTGATATGGCGACTTTGTTGTAACGAGATGGTACGTACTTTATAGTATCTAAATAGCGAGGAAGTATGAGGCTTCTCCAAGATCTGACATCTTGAAGCGCTCCTGCATTACCTCCTTGAACTCTCGTAGTGCAGACATGCAGTTGGAAGGGAGGAGCATGTCATCCACATACACAATAATGATGAGTACCTCATGATCATCGTGCCAGCGATAGACGCTATTGTGATACTCGCTACGCTCAAACCCCATGTACTAAAGCACTGCATCCAACTTTTGATTCCAAGCACGTGACGCTTGCTTGAGGCCATATAGTAATTTCATCAGCTTACAAACAATGTACTCCTAGCCATCCATGATAAATCCCTCTTGCAACTCCATGTACATATCCTCCTCCTAGTCACTGTTCAAGAATTTTTTCTTGACATTCATGTGGTAGATCTCGAAGTCCTCAGCTATTACATAAGAGAGAAGCGTGCGCACAGAGGCAATCTTTGCAACAAGACCAAAGGTTTCAGTGTAGGCGATGCCTTCTTGGTGCGAGGAGCCCTTGGTGACGAGGGTTGCCTTCTACACCCACTTGCACTTGATTACCTTGTGTCCAGGTGGACACACAGTCAGCTCCCACATGTCGTTGTCGAGCTGCGACTGTATCTCCTATTGCACAGCTTGCGCCCAATTTGTTGTATCTCGTGCAACCATGTCCTTCTTGTAGGTTGTTGGCTTGTCTGAATCTGCTAGAACTGTGACATTCATCTGGTCTGGTTTTTGGAGCATCCAGAAAGGCACCCGATCACCAGGCTTGTAGTGCACCCTAAGAGGGTACCTACGACCTGGTGCCGGGGCGTTAGCGGGCGGCAGGCGCGGTGCTCCACGTACAACTGCTACTACTGGTGGTGCTGCATCTCCTTCTTTTGCTTTTGCCGATGTGGCCACAGTATTTGCTACATCATGAATAGGAGAGTAGAGTGGTTCTCCCATTGTCGCAGTAGAGGAAGAGTCAAGAGAGACAGGGTTAGGAAAGGTATCTGCTCCAATCGCATCGTCAGCTGCTAGTTCTCTTTCTTCCTCACAAAAATGTTGGTGCCGATGACGATGCTCTTGTTGCGGACAACATCCTTGAAGATGATGACGTGGCCGGTATCTCTCATAGAGGCAATAGGCCTTGCTTGCCACATCATAGCCGATCAACATCTGTGCGCTTTTCGCGTTCTACTTTTGCTCCTTCTCCTTGGGTACGTGCATGTGCGCCAAGTTGCCAAACAGATAAAGGTGGCCCAAATTCGGCTTCTTGGCAAACCATGCCTCGTTTGGCATCATTTGCTCCAACGCCTTGGTTGGATTACGGTTCTTCATGTACACCGTAGTGCTCACTACTTCGGCCATGAAGTCATAACTGAGCCGATCCAAGTGAAGCATGGAGCACGCCGACTCAACGATGGTGTGGTTGGCGTGTTCCGCTATGCCGTTCTGCTACGACAACAATGGCACGATGTACTATGCCTTGATGCCGGCTGCTTCCAGGTAGCACTGGAAGTCTTTGCTCAGGTATTCGTCACTGTGGTTGTTGTGCAACGCCTTCATTTTATTGCCCATCCTGCTCTCCACCATGGCCTTGAACTCCTTCAACCTGTCAAAGCAATGGTCCTTGGAGGAAAGGAAGCACACTGTAGTGTAACGGCTAAAATCATCAATGAAGGTTAGAAAATACCTAGAGCCTCCAAAGCTCTAGGTCTGCATCGGCCTACACAAGTCTGTGTGGACCAGTTTGAGCACGTCCTTCGTGCGCTCCCCTACACCAAAGAACGACTATGGATGTTGCTTTCCCTCCAAACAGCCGATGCACAACTGCTGCTCAAAGTTGGAGATGGTGGGCAAGTCACGCACCATTGCTTTCGTTTGAAGTTGCTACAAGGCACACATGCCGATGTGGTCGTAGCACGCATGCCATATTTCACCATCTGTCGCCTGTACCAATGCTGCAAGACTCTACTCACGTGGGATCTTGGTTGACCCCAACATGAGGTACATGTCTCCTTCCTTCACCGAACTGGCCAACTCCTCTCCCATTTCCTTGTCAAGGCTGTATTCATAGTCGTCGTCAAAGACGACTCCCAGTCCTATGTTGGTGAGAGAGGACACTAAGAAAAGGTTGACCGCATCATCAGGTACATATAGCACGCCATGGAACACTCCCACTTCAATCCCACACAGGGTCTCCAACCAGATCTCCAAAATTCCAATCCCCTCAGCATACACCACCCGATCATCACCCAAAGTAATAGGTCAGGGGGGATTGAGAGCAGCTGCGTAAACCACTCCTTGTGGTACGTCAAACTCTTGGTATACCCTGAGTCTTTGTACCACGCCACATCTTCCTTTTCCATCTCTCACATGTCACACTTTTCCATGAAGAGGCGGTCGCTCACCTCCTTTGCCACATTCATGTTGCCAAAGTGGTGCACGCTTGTCAAGTTCTGCTGCTGTTGCTGACACTGTTGTGACTACTACTGCTCCTACTATGGAGGCTACGACTTTTGTTGCTGTTGCAAGGAATACTGTTGATGTTGCTCCTTCTGGTCCCTCTTGAACCTGAAACACTCTTTCTTGTAGAACTCCTTTTTCTGGACATAGTGGCACTTGCCTTTCTTCTTGCCTCTCTACAGCCCAGACACTTATTCCTTCTGGTTGTGTGAGCCCATGGCCATAAAAGCTGCTGCACTATTGCTACCGTGATTGTGCTTTGCTGCATTGCGACGCACTTTCACCTGCACTAGGTGCGTGTAGATGAATTCCAGTTCGAGAGTTGGCTAGGACTCCAATGTCTCTCGCACCCTATCAGCGCTCGTTCGGAGTCCCCTCAGGAAGAGGAGGATGAAGCGTGTCTCTTCCACAGGGTTGTCGGCCGGTTTCCGCTGCTTTGCCCGCTCCTTTGCCCTGTCAAAGTACTCCTCCATCCCTTTCCCACCCTGCATTTTCAACGCCATCATCTTCTCCTCCAAAAGCATGAGGAATACAAGATCCTTACTCTCATACTTCTTACACAATGCATCCCACCCCTCTTTGTAGTAGCCTTGTCATTCACGTACTGAAGATGCAGGTTAGAGATGGTGTTGACAAGCAGTCTGTAGGCCTGCCTGTCCTTCTTCTTCCACTCCTCATATGCCATTGCTGCAGTTGTAGATGAACTTACATCTACTGCACCTTTTTGCGGCATCCTCCTTGCCACCACCTACGCTGCAATTATGCCTTTTGCCTGTGGAGGCGGAGCGCGTTCGTTGCCGCTCACCACCTCCCACAAGACCCTCTCCTCTAAAATGAGGCGGGAACGCATATTAAAAAACGTGAAGTTGGCATGCCCTTCCAGCCTCTCCAAGGGTTGTGCTCTAGTTACCATGCCTGCTGCTGCCATTTTGAGCATTGCCTTGAGTGGTGGCGCTACCCCTGCTTCTGCTACTGCTTTTGCCAGAATTGTTTCTGACAGAAAATGGAATCTAGAGGCCAGCAAACAATGAATTTGGAAAGACAAAGCCCACCATCGGAAAACTCAGCTGAAAACCTTTCAGATGGACCCATAAAACAGGGTTATCAACAGGAGATTTTAAGAGATATGCCCTTTTGAAAACAGGGTATGTTTATGCTCCTAGTCCAACTTAGACCATCCAGCTTGTAAACAGCGTTTCTCCTAAACGTACTGAAGGAATGCAAATATTTTTGCAATGGAAACCTTAGGAAAAATACTTCAATTTGCATGTGCAACTTTTTGAATTTGAAAAAGAAACATGAGCGTTATGGTCATCACAAGGCGACAGTCTTACTCAAAGAGAAGAGTGTAGCCCTGGCCGACCTTTTTTTGCGCATAACTCTCAATCCGATCATTGGATCTTTGCAATTTTGGGCTCGTTGGAAAGCTTGTCTTAGGAACATGAATGGCTGGTTGTCAACTGTCAAATTTTGTCAAGCTTTGACCCTCATCAGTCACTCTCAAAGTGACGGGCTGTGCTGGCTGAAAGTGGCAGAACATTGCTATGATACCAAGTGTTGGAACTCAAGGAGAGAGGGAGCGTTGGAGCAGCAAGCATGTGGGACTGAAAGGGCATCATTTATGCTGAAGAATAGTAGTTAAATCACTCAAATGATGGAGTACATAGAGAGCTAGAGCTTGGGCAAGTCAGCCCTCTCACAAGCCACACCACTTAGCCATAGAGGCTAAGGCTCAGACACTAGAGTCCATAATCTCACACAAGACAGGAAATCAGCCTAGCAATCAGGCTGACCACTCACACACGAGGATCTCACCTCACCTAACAAGTAAGGAGAGGCTTTTTTTTCCTAGTCAGCACACTTTGACAATGCTCTCATGGCACACTCCTAGTGGTCACATAACCCAAAATCCCATGGAGAATCGCCATGAGTCTAAGGCTTGCACACAAGGATCTCACCTCACCTAAAAAGAAAGGAGAGGTACCTTTTTCCTAGTCAGCACACTCTGACAAGGCAACCCAGGAATCTAGAACCTTTTGGATATTTTTCCCATCAGGACTTGACCGTGGACCTCATGCCTTTTCCCTCCTTAGACTAAGGCATGGAGCCATCGCCCATGGTCACCCAGACATCAGCAGTCGATGACCTTGGAAAATTCAAGAATTCATATCTCTCAATCTGACCATTGGATCGGCCTGAAACTTGGAGTGTGGACAATTTGCCACCTGATTTTTCTAATGGTTATGTCCGATGGACAATCGAAACAGGTATCTGGCAGTCTCCTGGAACTTGCTTCTGTGGACCTGAAACTGGAACGGATGGCTCCTTTTGCAACATGAACTGCTCATTGTAGAACCGTGAGTTATTTGGTGATATCTCCTCCTACTTGCAATACTAAGAGCGAACGGCAAGTGCCACTATGTTGGCCTTGTTTTCTAGTACGTTACCTTAGGCCGGTTGACCAAGGAATATGGGCCCACACGGACTAGTTGTAAAGCACGTTTCTGTGCACTCTCTTGCCCTCTCTGTCTTGCAGCGCGCATCAGCTTCATTAGCTCCATCTACTCCATCTTCTCAATGAGCTCCAGCAACAAGGGCCAAGGATAAGCTCTGCCCTTGGAGGTACAACCCTAGGTTCCTAACCAGGATAAGCTCCGCCCTTATAGGCATGACCCTGGGTTTGCTTGAGTGTGTTCTTTTCACTTTGCAGTTGATCAACCTTTTAGTGTCCTTTGCATTTGAGTGCTCCTACTACATGATAAGGATGTGGAACCACCTATTACATGGTGCTCTTCTAGAGCATGTTATGTCGTACAAGCTATGGCTTTGGCCATTACACTGATCATTGCATTGCTCACATCTTGGGATCACTAGCATGCATTTAGTATACCAAGGACCAGAAGGGGTCCAAGGTCTCATCTCAAGACTTCATGTGTGCCTTCATGAATATCTCCTCGCCGTCAAAGGCCTTGCACTTTCGTGACCTTGCTCTCCATCACATTGTTGAGTCTTGAGGAACTCTCTTCTTTGAGTGTCTCATCTATCGTAGCTTGCCAAGAATTTGGTCAGTGAGAGCTGACAAAGTTCCTACATGCGTTTTTTTCCAACGGATGGAGGATTCTAGTCCTACAGATGGGTCCATCCAGACATCCTCACATGTGGTCTAATCTCCGGCTATTGACGCTACGACAATGGAAGTAACTCATGTTGCTACCTACTCTAGTGGTGGCATGGTGAAACCATTAATATTGGTGTAGGGACGATGGATGTGTTGTGAACATGTGATTTGATGGGTCCCAAGGGACTGCTACTACAATGCCTATCACTACTACTGTTGGTGCTACATCTCTATGTCTTTGCTAACAATTGATCCATCTTGACCATGTGTCTAGTCGCCTCATTGGTTGCCCCTAGCACACTTGTTCACGTGCTACAATCATTCCCCTCTTGCACACCTGATCGAGTGCCAATGTTAGTCCCCTCTAGCACACCTGATCATGTGCCAACGTTAGTGTCCTCAAGTTCATCTGGTTCAGTGCCAGTGTCCATTCCCTCTGACACAGCTCATCCCATACCGATTACAGTATCTCCAGCCGCACCTGCTCACGTGCATGTACTTGCTTCCACTGTGCGCCAACCATTACTTGTCCATGACTTTCTTACATCCTCTCATCTTCCTTACGAGTCTGCAAACCCTACACCTATGGTCTAGCGGTCTGCTACATAGTCCAATGTGAGCATCACAGGACTACACTCATGAGCTTGGTGATTTTCCTCAACCACTTATCTGTAGGGCTCTATGAATAGCTGATTTTACGCCCGACTTGCAGTGTTCAGAGTGGCAAGCCTCGCACAAAGGCCTGTTGCCTGAGTGTCCAAGAAGACATCACTAAGTTGTATCCAGTGTGCCTTGTCAGCCATGAGCTCGTCTCCTCTGAGTTCTCAGTTGCTTGTGATATTGCAGCTGATTTTGTTGAATTCAGACTGAGTCCGGAGGCGTGCATGTTGGCCAACCATAAATCTCCCTTGGCGGCGTCTAATTCAGGCACTTGGAAGGAGGCACTCTCAGCTAAGGACTTGCTTAGAATCATCCATGAGCACGGTGTCTTTGAGCTTTCCAAGGTACCATGTGGGAGGAAGGTTGTACAGGCAAAATGACTCTTTTGTAAGAAGGTGAGGCATGATCGCTCACTAGATTGCTATAAGGCACGCTTGACAACCAAGAGGTTCTCAGAGGTTTGTACGTGTTCCTATATTACCACCGCTTGTGTTCTATTCAAGATTGTTGCTCACCAAGACTAGGAGCTTCACCACATGGATGTGAATAAAACATTCCTCCATAGCAATACATAGAAGGAGATCTACATGAACCACAGCATTTGAGGTTGGTGACAAGGTCTAGTGCTTCTAGAATTCCTTGTACATCTTCAAGCGGTCATTCCAATGGTGATACTTGGAGATCACCTGCAAACTTACACATTTTGGCTATGTTCAGAGTGACGCAACCCTGTTTCTCAAACTGATTACTGAGAGCTTTGCCGCCATCATGGTCTATGTGGATGACCTTAAGATCATGTCTCCTTCAAAGGAGGCCAAGAAGGAGGCAAAGGTAGTCGTTAAGGCTGCTTAGAGGATGAAGGACCTCGGTCGAACGGCTGTGTTACTGAGATGCAGACTATACATGATCGTCAATGGTGGATACACTTGTTGCATCAGGCAGGTTAAGCCTGTGTTGTGGAAGAGTGGTTTGCTCACCTCCTAGGTGCCCACAATCTCCATCCCCATGACACTTGATAGATAGGATCCCCTAAAGGTGAATGATCTAACATAGTTGGGAGAGCAATGGATATGTCCTCGTACTTGTGTCTCATTTAATCTCTAATGTGCTTGGTCATGACCACACAATCTGACACCGCCTTCGTCGTCCACCTCCTTGCACAATTCTCCATGTGTTGTTGGCAAGAGCCCTTTACGCACTGGTGTGAGTGGTGTGGTATGTGATCTCCATGTTGTACCTCAGACTCTCTTTTTTATGGTAAGTGTTTGGTGGTAGTTGACAACTACACAGATAATGACTGGGAATGGAGCCCTAATGGGTAGAAAGCACATAATCCTGATAGGTGGCATCATTGTGTCATGGTGCAGCGGCAAGCAAGGCGACATTGCATATTGCTCATCAGAGGCTGAATTTGTAATGTCGCAGACTAGAGCTACTCAAGGAGTGAGGTTACAAGATCTGTCTTGTGAGTTGTGTCAATCTGTGCCTTGCATCATCCCACATTGTGACAACCAGAGTTCTCTTGCCATCAAGAGAGCTCTTGTGTATGTTATACATGCACAAAGCACAATGATGTAGAGCATCACTTTGTGCATGATCTTGTAGAGCAACATGTGATCATCGTCATCTAGGTTAGCACCAACATGCAATAGGATAACTTCTTCACCAAGGTACTAGCGCACGTAAAGTTCATGATGGCCATTCGTATTGTCAAAAGCAACCCCTTGCCTAAGGGTGGCTGAGAGTGTGATGTGTGAGCACGGACTGTTGAGCACCTTGATGTGTACTTATGTCACTGACCATTTGGACGTATCAAAACTCATGCAAATCCCTGATGCGGACCCACCTAGCACTGGAGCACTGACAGGAGGTGATCCCATCCACCAGCAATTAGCTAGAGATCTGCCATGACGTCAAGTGTGCCTGCTGAGGTGCTCTATATTTCTTCTCCACTTGCCCGAGTTTTTTTGGTGGACTGAATGTTACGGTTGATATGTACGTTTTTCATTCTGCCTCCACGGATCATTAATGGGTCTGTTTGTGTGACAAGGCATATCATCTAACTGGAGATTCTACATCACCAGGTTTAGACGGTGTTGCATTTGGATATCCGTACACAAAGTTATGGAAAAAAGGATGGTTTAAGGCCAGTTTTAAGAAAAAAAAGACATTACCGTGTGCGACACTCGTCATGACTCACGGTATATATTCATGTTGTGCGCTTGTCAGTTTTTATTCCTCTCTGAATATGTAATCTATTGGAGCTAATGAGACTTTGAGCGTCTCCGTAGACTAACCCTTGCTCTTTCTTACACATGCTTGCTTGCCAGTGCATCAGCTCACGAGACAATGTCACCACATCAGTGCCAACAAGGCTAGAAAGCTTCTTGGTAGTTTCTCATGGGTAGATGGCAAAAAGACTCTCAGCCAATTGGCATCATAATCCGGAGGTCAATGTATGGTAGGCCACAAATGTGAAGACAAAGTTGTCCAATTGCAGAATTTAGGAGCTCGTGTATATTTCGTACGGAACACTTCTACCCTTACTTCATGCCAAAAATGGCTAGTGAAGCGGCCGTCTTTGTTGCGGATGATATTGTTTGGTGATCCAGGTAGCCGCATGATCTGGTTGAGAAACATTTGTACCGTTTCCTTTGCGGTTATCATGGTCATTGTTGGATGAAGTGCGGCATTTTAGAAAGCATGTCCATCAACAATAGGGCTGCGTCATGTTCCACAAGAGTGATGTTTCATCCCATGAAAAATCCCATGCTCATGTCCATGACGTTTTTGGAATAGGGAATGGTTGGAGAAGTCCCGAAGGCCTTCTACAACAATCTTCTTGCCGTTGATAGGTTTCACATACTTTGCAGAATGCTACCACTTCAGTCCGCATTTAGTCTCACCAGTAATACTTCACCCGCTTCTTTAGCGTCTTCTTGCTGATGTGTCCACCTGGACCGGTGTCATGAAATTCCTCCAATAACATTCTTTGTAACTCCTCATTCATGGTAGGAAAACTAGGCGAGTGAATTGCCGTTGCCAAGAAGGACCATCAAACCAAAACTTGATGTTTTTGTTCTCGTCCATCTCCTTTATGTCCTTTCACAAACATCCTTGTGAGGCAGGGGTCTCATTTGATGATTAGCATGTTCATGGAGAAACTTCTTCAATAGAGTCTGGCAATTGCTCAGGTTTAACCTAGTTCAGAAATATCAGATTTAGATGTTTCAATGCATGGTGATTAGTTTAGACAATGAATTGTTTGCATTCTAGGATGCTTTGGCACATCTTGAATGTGTGGATTTTTGCCACCATTTTTTTTTGGTACTATGTAGTTAGGTTCCGATCTACATATCTTTCTTTACATATAACAACTGTTCTCAAATGCAGTTGTCTTGGAGGAGAACACCTCCGAATGCTTGATAGGAATGGCTCCGAGGCTAGATCATTTCTCAATAGTTAAACATTTCGTGTTTTCTGTCTTCCCAATATCATTCGGTGGCTTTACAAGTGAGATAAGAGAGAGGCACAGACACCTCAGCATAGTTCTTTAAGAATCAATGGTAATAGTTACAAAATCCCAAAAGCACATGTACGCCTTGAACACTGGTTGGCATCGGCCAATCAGTGATTGCCTTAAGTTTCTTTGGATCCATGGTGATCATTACTCCGCAGATGATGTGGGTAAGAAACTCGATTGAACAGCAATAGAAGTTATACTTTGAAAGTTTTCTATAGAATTCCTTTCTTTTATCAACTTTGATAACTATTCGGAGATTTCCACTATACTCCTTTGAGGTGCGGCTATCCACCCGGATCTTGTCAAGAAACATGACGGTAGTTTTGTCAAGGTACAGTCAAAAAACTTGTTCATTGCTGCCAAGAATACTATGGGTAGATGTGTGAATCCAAATGGCATGAGCGTGAATTTCAGTTTCATGTTTCTGGGGTGGAACACCATCTGTTGAACATCTTCATCAGATACGAGAATCTGATGATAGCCATTGCATAGTTTGATTTTGGTGATATTGCTTGCCCAAGGGGTTGGTCAAAACATTTGTCTGATTGGAGAAAGAGATAGTGGTTCTTGATGGTGATGTCATTTAGTACTTGGTTATCTATGAACATGTGCATCCGCCATTTTCCTTCTTTATGAAAAGTACAACAACAAGGATGACGTGGATAAATTGATGAATCCCTAAAAGGCATATTTTTCAGTTCCTTTCGGAGTTTGTTCAGTTTTGGGGTAATCATCCATTAGGTTTCCTTGACTGTGGACCTGCTATTTGGCGTCGTCTATGTGGTCATCAATTTCTTGTTGCAGAGGTAGCTCTTGAGGTAGTTCTTCAGAATAAACTCCTTCAAACTTTTTCATGAGAGATACAAACTCCTCCAAAATGGTTGTCAGCTTGTCAGGCATCAGGGCCCATATTAATACATGTGCTCATGTGATCTCTTCTGCTTCCCTCGTTTTTATGTGGACAAGCCACGCTTGTGCTCCACATCACAGATACCATTTGGTCATGTCCAGTGACATTGGCAACTTGTGTCGTTTGGTGACTGGGATAGATTCCTTTGCTGCCTATTTCTTTTGCTACTTCCTATCATGGGCAGTACATCGTGAGTCACTCACTTAGAACTAGGTATCGTAGTTTGCCATTGATGCTGATGTAGACTGCTCTGCTACTTCAGTCTGTTTTTGGATTTTGTCCGTAAAAGAAATCTCATACAAGGATAACATTATTGTCTCACTGGGGAATTTCTCTAAACCGTCATGTTGTGTAGATCTACAATTTGCAGCCGGAGTCATTTACAAAGTTGATGAATATACACTTGTCCATGAACATTTTTCTTCCTCAAACAGCCCTGGGTTTGTGTGCATGTCCATCTTATGAACCATGTCATTTCTTACAAAGTTATGAGAAGCTCCTCCATCTAGTAGTGATGGTACCATTCCATGACTATTACAACCCCTTGGTTGTATCCGTAGTAGTACAACCAGTTGGTCATACCCTGTATCACATTTTCTGATATGAGGGACCCTCGTCTATAGCATTGTGAGCCATTAAGACGGGGGATTGGCTGGTGCAGTTAATTCTTGTTGGAAAGTAGGTTTGTCTTCTACTCTTGTCCTTTTTTGTTTTCTAACTCCTTACATTTTCTTCATGACTTCCCCCCTTTCTGGCTGGCCGATATCAATTTTGATAATCTGTGAGATATACCCCGGCAAGTACAGTCAAGCAATTGATAACATTTATCAATGGTTCCAAACTCGGTCCGGGATGAGGTTTTTCTAAAGTGCAACTTTCTTTTGTCATGATGGTCGCTTTGGGGTTGCTAGCCGTGGGATTCCTACAAATGAGCATTGTAGTTGGCTCTGTTGGTGTAAACGGCTTTTGTGACTATTTGCAAAAGGTTGTCTTGAGTACAAGATGTATTGATTGAACTGGATGTTGCCTTGTCCTTGATGTCAGTGTTGAGGCCGCGGTTGTAGTAGAAACGAAGTTCGTCAGGGGCGACGCTCTTGTTGGCTATGATATTGAGGAAATGCCACATACTCTCTGTCATGTTTGACTTTTGTCGTAAGGGTGATGCTTGTATTGTGTGTCATACATCTATTTTATCTTTTCCAAAGTGTGCAAGTGTGGCACGCGTGACGTTCATCCAGCTTTTGAATGGATTCAGCGAGTTGTGCCACGACGACTTGATTTACTTGAGGTAGAACACATATTGTTGATGTGAGAGCGGTGATGAGAGTCATTGATCCGAACCTGTCACTCTCCTACTACTATTGGATGGTCCTCAGGTCAGACCACCAACGTAAAGCTGTGCCTTGTAAAGATGAAGTTGCGAAATGAATGTTATTTGGGCTAAACAGCTCGGATACCCATAAAACTGCAAAGTGTGACTCCCATCTGTCCAGCACCAACAACAAAAACCCCAAAAGCCTAATTGGAAATCATGCTTTCTCGTGGCATGCACTGAAGGCCGAGCAAAAAAAAGTGCATGGGGACATCACTCCGATGTGAGAATTGTGAGGGAGTGATGACTCCTTTTTTTTTTACACGCAAACCCTCCAGTTCAATTTAGGGTTTTGTAATTTTGGCATTGACGGAGCCCGAGCCAAACATGAAATCCTCAAACGGACTGGAGGTAAAAAAAGGGGTCAACGATACCTCTCCTTCGAGGGAAAATGCTCTTTCCAATTTTTGTTGTTTTGTTGGACGTGCAAACCCATTTGGTTAACATCCAACACTCAATCAAACGCTATCCCAAATAACATTGAGGGTTTTAGTACTTTAGTGTCGCGTGGGCTCCAGCTAGGCCCCGCGATAGCGAGGCCTAGTAGGTTCCCATTCAATGCATGGGGAGTCTCCAACTCCCTTCAAACTCTAGAAAAACCGCCTCCTGCTAGTATCACAAGCCCTTCAACCTACGAGTTTGTGATGCTAACGGGGGACGCTGCATGTCATGCATCATCGACGCATGGCATGCGGCCTTGCCCTACCTTTTTACCTTTTTCTTTTTTATTGTCGTGGCGGTAGCGCCGGCCGATTGGTAGCTAGGGCATTTGTTTCCTAGCAACAGGCGGGTGAGCTATACAGTTCCGAAACCTAGGTATATGCAACTTCCGCATATTCCCTTTGTATCATTGTTGGCCCAAGCAGCGGTCAGCGGCGGCACCGGCGGTAGCTCAAAACTTGTCGGACACATCCAAATTGTCAATCCTTTAGAGTTTCTGGGATCAAATGACTCAGTAAGTGTTGGTCAAGCATGCGCCTTGCTGGAGAGTTCAATTTTTCTCTTGGTGAGTACTACTTCCCACGCGTGCACGTTATGTAGCTCTTCTAGTGTTGCATTGAGTTGTTGGAGCAGATGGATGCTGAACTTTTTGAGTATCTACAAATTTTGATATGTCTTATTGATGTAAGAGTGTTGGCCGGTACCTCCCATCATCCTAGGTGCTGTCATGGCAGGCAATGGTGGAAGCAAGGGATCCGTCACCGAGTTGACCATCGGGGTTGGTGGTGCTGTGTCATTTGTTGCTAAGGTTGTCGTTTGTGCCTGGTTCACCTAGGGAGCATCACCAACAGTGTGTTACTCATCCTCCATTGCCAAAGCCTTTGCTGGAAAGTAGTGCTCGTCACCGGGTACACTTGACTTGTTCACTACTGTCATTACGTGGTGTGTAATCGTCTGGATGCTGTAGATGAGCTAAAGTCTCGTGCAAGGTTATTTGCCTTTTAGTTAATATGTCGGCTGTCCCTCGATGAACGCTATACTCTGATTCCAAGTGTTACACTCAGTAGAAAACAGGTAGTCTGTAGGGATTAGGTCAAGAGCAGAGGACGACTTGAAAATTTGGAATAATTGGATCATTAATGATGAGCAGCAATTTTATCTTCATGACAAGTGTCAGATATGTCAAACACATACATACGATAGCTCAAAGAAGAGTGAGGCATATCTTGGCTATTGGACATTCAATTCAACTAACGAGTGCGACTTCACATCTTGAAGTGGCCGATTTGAGAAAATCTTACAGGAAACTGGGGGTTTTGAAAGTTTTTAGGAATGGTTTCACAATATTCTAATGCCATTGAAAAGTTGAAGGAACTACATCAAAACTTTGATAGAATTTTTGAAAATTCTGTCATTCTTTTTGGAAAGTGGTTGAATGTGTTAAAGGCTTTGAGGAAAATAATCAAGAGTTGGAGTAAGTGGCCAAAACACCCTTGGCCCACAGGTGAACAATTCAAAGGTTGATGTATTGTGGAACACAGTTTCAAGGAAAAAACTACTCACATGATTTACGGACTCTTGTATGTTTAGTTTGTAACACAGGATGGTGCATGTTGTGAGTCTTGGGTGCTTGGGTCGAACGGCATGAGCAACGCGGCATCCTAAGTGGTTGGTTTGAGAAACTCCATTGAGAAGTTGGGAGATTATGAGAATATTGAAGCGTTGATTTATTGAAGTCCAATTTCATTGAGAAGCTCATGGAATCGTATTGAAATGTCAAAATTGCTTGTGATAATCCTATCCATTGTTCGAGAAAGTGGTTGAATAGGTCGAAAACACTGGGAAAAAAATAATGGAGGCCAGGGCAAGTGGCCAAAATGACCGTGTTCGACCAATGTAGACATCTTTATGCTGATGCATAAAGATGGCTACATTGGTCGAAGGTGGGGTACAAGATTAATGAGAAAAAGACCCACTCACACAGTGTAGGCATTCTTGTACACGTTGGACATTACACTTTTTTCCCTTTTTGCAATGACATCCTGAAGCGTTAACAGATGCAGTTCGGTTATGCCTGTAAAAGCAATACATTTGGCAAGAAATGTCTTGGAAGTTATTGTGTGATTCCTAGCTGTTGTGCGCAGCATCGTAGCTGAACCACTTGACCACATACACTAGATCTGACTCCTGTAATGCGTCCTCAATCTGTGCCAGAAACGACAAGTAAAGCAGCCTTCACTATCACTGATCATGGTGCATGGCATTCCGTGTAGCCATAAGATCTGATTTAGAAACATCCATGCCCTTTCATCTACGGTGCAGATGGTCGTTGTAGGGATAAAGTGTCACATTCTGGAAAATCTGTCAACCACTAGGAGGATGGCATCATATCCGTCTTGAATGACCGGGAGTTTTAGTAGAAAGTCCATGTAGATGATAACCCATGGCTTTGTTGGAACATGGAGTGGTTGGAGGAGACCTTGTGGCCTCGTGCGGCTAGATTTTTATTACAGACACTTGTCACAGGTTTTGCATTATGCTACCACGGCAGTCATCATGTGATCCTACAGGTATTAATTCACTAGCTCTTGTAGTATCTTGTCCTTACCAAAGTATTTTCCAGATCGGTATCGTGGAATTCCTCTGGTAGCATCATTTGCAACTCTTTGTTTGGTGGTACAACAACCTGGTGAGTGAGTCATCATCCCAAGTAGGGGTCATCGAACCAAAACTTGGTTATGTCATACCCGCCGAACTCCTCATAACATTGAATCAGGTCACTGCCGCAGAGCATATGCTGGTCTGTTTTTCCAAGTCAGTACTCGATGTTGCAGTTGAATCTTGGCTCAAGGAACTCCATCCATTGAGTTTTTCAAAAAAAATAGATTTGACTGAGTTTTAATGTATTTGAGTGTGTGGTGGCTGGCAGGGACGATGTATCATGAGAATTCTACATAGCATCGCCATGTCTTGGATGCATGCATGACCGCCAACATCTCTTTATTGTGTACTCCGTAGTATATTTCTTGCTTCCATAGTTTATGCGACATACCCTAGTGATCTTTACTTTTGATCATGAATACTCTAGTCCAAAATGTTTTACGTTTCGCTGAATGTTTAAGGTCTACACAAATTATTTTCATTCAATTCAAAACCCCGATGTTTGCACTTGTCAAAAAGTTCATTGTTGTTTTTCAACTAAAACGCTACACAATATCTCCGCATGTCCGGTTCATGGACAGGATATGCGCGGTGGATTGGCGGTGTCAGTACCGTCAGACTAGCCTGACGTGCCAACTCGAGCTACATGTCCTTGAGCTGGTGTGCCAGACCAGTCAATAGCAAGTTTTGTGCAAGGCTGGGAAGGTGGATGGCTACAGGTGGAGTTACACCTGTTCAACATCGAATCTACGGAGCAAGATGGTCATTGAACGAATAATTAAGAACTGCCCAAGTAGATTTTTTGAACAAAATTCAAGACCACTTAGTTGGCATTTTCAAACTGATCAAAACCAAAGATCATTTGGGTAAGCTACATGGTAAAGGAAATTCCTCAACTTGGGATAATTGGGTAGTTTGAACTTAGCCTGAAGTGTACTTCCATAACAAGTAGCAGAACTTTCATTGTCAAGATTTCCAAACGGCTTGCAAAGAGATCTATCCATACATCATGGGAGTAGTTCAACCTGTCCAAATTTTCCAGAATAAAACACAAGAGGCTGCAACAGATGGCCCAAATGCCCTCGTTCAAATGACATAAACATCCGAGGGTGGATATGTGGAGCTTAGGGACTTTGTACTTGAAAGAAGGAACCCTCTTTTCCCTTCCTGCAGTTACAACATCCATGCGTGTTGTGGGGAGTAGATCAATGCCATTTCAAGTAGCCCTTAATCCGTTCATTGACATCTCATACATTTTTGCACGGCTCTTGCTGTTGTGCGATGAGTTTTATTCCTACCACTTGATGGAATATTCCATCACTTTTGTTCATCCACGACTGTACAATAACATTTTTGACCTCGTACATTGTGTACTCATCTTTTTTCACAGATGGTAGCAAAGAAATTTGGCTATCAAGGAAATGTTGTGGCTTGGATCCCTGCAGAATTTGAGTCAGCTAGTGTGGAACATCGCATAGATAGGCATGCTTTGAGGGAGGCAAAGCTTGGTAACAACAGGCCCATGCATTCCTTCGAACGCAAATGGCCCAAAGAACTTGGGATTCAAATTTTCTGTCATTTCCTTGCGACCTAATGTTCACTGAGCTGAGTTGGATGCATTCACTAATGTGGAACTTGGTGGTCCTCCAATGCTTTTCCTTTGCTGGCTTCATCACAACTTGTGTCTTCGCAAGCGTGCTGCGAGTTTGGTCCTGGATACTTTTCGAATCGTGCTGTTGTTTGTGATTTATTGGTGCATTACATGAAGTCTCCAAACTTGCCAGGATTGTGGGTTGTTTGCTGTGGATACACTTGAAAGGCGTTTTTCCCGTTGATGCCGAGTTTGAAGAATTTTTCCCAAGCTTTATGGTTGGCAATTTCACCGCCATTTCAATACCATGTGGCTCATGCAATATTTGGAGCATTTATAGCATATTATTGGTGCACTCAGTCTAGGGATGGGAGATTATCAATCACTATATGTATATGTATATGTATATGTATATGTATATGTATATGTATATGTATATGTATATGTATATGTATATGTATATGTATATGTATATGTATATGTATATGTATATGTATATGTATATCTATATGTATATGTATATGTATATGGATATGTATATGTATATGTATATGTAGATGTATATGTATATGTATATGTATATCTATATGTATATGTATATGTATATGGATATGTATATGTATATGTATATGTAGATGTATATGTATATGTATATGTATATCTATATGTATATGTATATGTATATGGATATGTATATGTATATGTATATGTAGATGTATATGTATATGTATATGTATATCTATATGTATATGTATATGTATATGGATATGTATATGTATATGTATATGTAGATGTATATGTATATGTATATGTATATCTATATGTATATGTATATGTATATGGATATGTATATGTATATGTATATGTAGATGTATATGTATATGTATATGTATATCTATATGTATATGTATATGTATATGGATATGTATATGTATATGTATATGTAGATGTATATGTATATGTATATGTATATCTATATGTATATGTATATGTATATGGATATGTATATGTATATGTATATGTAGATGTATATGTATATGTATATGTATATCTATATGTATATGTATATGTATATGGATATGTATATGTATATGTATATGTAGATGTATATGTATATGTATATGTATATCTATATGTATATGTATATGTATATGGATATGTATATGTATATGTATATGTAGATGTATATGTATATGTATATGTATATCTATATGTATATGTATATGTATATGGATATGTATATGTATATGTATATGTAGATGTATATGTATATGTATATGTATATCTATATGTATATGTATATGTATATGGATATGTATATGTATATGTATATGTAGATGTATATGTATATGTATATGTATATCTATATGTATATGTATATGTATATGGATATGTATATGTATATGTATATGTAGATGTATATGTATATGTATATGTATATCTATATGTATATGTATATGTATATGGATATGTATATGTATATGTATATGTAGATGTATATGTATATGTATATGTATATCTATATGTATATGTATATGTATATGGATATGTATATGTATATGTATATGTAGATGTATATGTATATGTATATGTATATCTATATGTATATGTATATGTATATGGATATGTATATGTATATGTATATGTAGATGTATATGTATATGTATATGTATATCTATATGTATATGTATATGTATATGGATATGTATATGTATATGTATATGTAGATGTATATGTATATGTATATGTATATCTATATGTATATGTATATGTATATGGATATGTATATGTATATGTATATGTAGATGTATATGTATATGTATATGTATATCTATATGTATATGTATATGTATATGGATATGTATATGTATATGTATATGTAGATGTATATGTATATGTATATGTATATCTATATGTATATGTATATGTATATGGATATGTATATGTATATGTATATGTATATGTATATGTATATGTATATGTATATGTATATGTATATGTATATGTATATGTATATGTATATGTATATGTATATGTATATGCATGAGATCAATCTTCTTTCGATCATCGTTGACCCCAGATTTTGTGAATTAAACCTCCACACTCGTCACCCACATCCAAAGTGTTAGTCGCTTTGAATTTCCAGGATCAAACGGCTCGCAAGGGGCCGGGCGAATCTTAGGTTTGCTCTAAGTTTAGGTGTTTCTCTCTGCGAGCACCGCCTCCCATGCACTTGCGTTGCGAGGGGCCTCCATCGCGACGTTGAGTTGTTGGAGGTGATGGTTGTTGATCCCATTGATAGCAGAGATACGGTTCCCAAGTTCTTCGTTTGTCCGCGCTTGTCGTGCGGTGCCACCTGTCCTCCTTGTTGTCGTCGTAGAGGCTGACCAAACAGGTGGCTGGTCTACCACCGTTGGATCCGCAACCGGGTCAGTCGTCGGAGCCGTAGGGAGTAATCCAGCTGCCGCATAGCCTGCCAGGCCAATATTCGCTGCCGCTTTGAGGTTTGCGTGCATAGGCACATTCTCCTCCTCCATCCCCAAATTTGTCGCCAAAGACCCACTCTTCGTTATAAGGTGTGCTCGCTTGCTTCACGTCGTAGTCACAAAGTCTTTAAAGTCTTTACGTGCAACATGCGTCAACATGTCATACGAGGTAGTCCTCCGCATGGATAAAGTATTCGAATGCCTCTTCAGCACCGCTGCGCTCTGATACCAAGTTTTATGTCAAACGAAGCATACATGGTGAATAGGTAGAAGTTGGAAAGCAGAACTTATTGAGAAATTAGGACACTTGAGCAATTCATGGTTAGCAAAAAGTGTAGTTCAATTACTAGTGTCAAAATGATCAAACACATACATACAAGTCTGGATTTACGAATGAGTCACACTTGGATGAGTCACAGGGATCGTTGGGTCCATCGTCTAAGGACGTGTGTGGAGTCGCGTCGTGAGTGGTTGGATCGAGAAGCTCCTTCGAGGAATCAGGGAGCGTCGAACATCGACGGTGAGGATGCGAGATGCATGTTTATGAATTGAGATAATTCTCAGTGAGTCAACCAAAAGGTCCTGATACTTCTATCGTCGATTCTCGAAAGTGGTTGAAGTTGTTAGAAGGTGCAAGAAGGTTCGTCGGGAGACGAGGGCAGTTGGCTGAATCGTCCTCAACTCTCGGTGAGAGAACCAAGGTTTTGACACGCAATGGGCTATTTGTGTAATGAAAGAAATGCCCAGTGGGAACATTAGGGAATCCTGTACGTCTGGTACGGAACACGTGGTGTGTGAGGTGGGTCGCGGTGACAACGTTTTGCTCCATTTGTCGATGCCTTGGTGGATGTTACGTACCAGACGTACACGAGTCCCTCATCTTCTCGAGTGGGCGTTGCTACTACTACGCAAACAGCCCATCGCCTTGCAAGACCCGTGATATTCACTCTGACAGCCGAGGAAAAATTGGCCAATCGACCCACCCTTAGTGGATATTCTCGAACCTTCTGACAGCTTCTACCACTCTCGCGAACCTACGAACAGAAAGTGTTACAACCTTTCGGTCGACTTCTCACCGCGTCACGACAAATCTGGATTTGTAAAGATGCATCTCGCATCTTCACCGTCGATTCTCAAAGACCCCCGAATTCTTGGTGGACCTTCTCAAATCCAACCACTCACGACGCAACTCCGCATGCATCGCTCCACTGTCGACCAACGACCTGACTATGCTTCATTTGTATCTTGACACTTGTCTATGTATGTTCGACCATTTCAACACTTGCCATCAAAGAAACTTACTGGTAATTCTAAATTGCTCAAGTGTCCCACATTTTAAATTGTGTTTTGCCTCGCACCTTCTACCTGTTCACCATCTACGCTCCGTTCGGCTCGTGCGTGGCTCATACATCTCGAGCCAATGGGAGAAACGGAAGTGGCAGCAACCAACTCATCATCAGCCTCATCAGCCTCATCGGCCTCAACGAAGTTCGCGATGGTACCCAAAGAGTTTGCACCACTCATCTTGGAGTTTCCAAACGTCTTCCCTGACGAACTCCCAAAACCTTACCTCCTTGGCGAGACATCGACCATTGCATTGAACTAAAGCCAGGCAGCCAACCTACCGCCCAAGGGGCCTATCGGATGAGAGATCACAAGCCATCCTAGCTGAGAAAGCAATTCAATGAGATGCTTGGTAAGGGGGTTCATTCGCCCATCCACGTCCCCATACGTCGCACCAGTACTATTCGCAAAGAAGAAAACCGGCGAGATGCAAGTGTGCATGGATTATCAAGTTTTGAACGATATCACGAGTAAGAACCGCTTCCCTCGCCCTCGAGCCGACGACCTTTTTGACCAACTCCGAGTGGCTCAAACTCTTGGCAAAGTTGAGTTACGTAGCGGGTATCACCAATTGTATGTGGCAGCGGCCAGTATCAAAAAGACGGCTTTCTGAACTTGCTACGGGCACTTCAAGTTCACGATCATGCCGTTTGGACTCACAAATGCCCCATTGACGTTCATGGCTGCAATGAACAACATCTTTCGGCCGTACCTTGACGATTTTGTCGTAGTGTACCTTGACTACATTCCTATACATACCCTGGAGGAGCACAATGGAAATCTTCAAAAAGATCTTGAAGTTTTACAAAGAGATAATATTTTCCAAACAACACTCAAACCGCGACTTTGGTCGTCGTTCAATCGAGATTTTTAGTCACGTCATCAACAGTGGAAGAATCACCGTGGGTCTGGAAAAGTGACAACAATCATTGATTGGCCGACGCAAACCTAAGTTGAAGAAACTCAAGTTTTTCTCGAATTCTCCAATGACTACCAAAGATTTGTGTGGGACTACACGCGAGTGTTGGTGCCTCTTCCCGACCTCACTCGAAAAGAAAATGAGTTGCAGTGGGGAGATAGCGAACAAGAAGCATTCACCGCTCTTTGGAACGCTCTGACCTCGGTGCTAGCCCTACCATTAGCCGATCCAACGGTCGACTTCGTCATGGCTACAGATGAATGAGACTAAGCCATTAGTGCGGTCCTTCTACAAGACCATGGAAACAGCGAAGGGAATGACCGGTAATATGAATTCAACTTTCAACGGTGATTCACCCTCAAACTGACCGTCAAACCGAGCAATCAAATCACATGCTCCAACAATATCTCGTAACACTTTGCGAGCCTCATGGGACGGATTGGGCACAAAAACTCCCGACCTCCAAAATCACATGTAATTCAATAGTCTCCACCGCAACATGCAAAACTCCATTTGAAGCGGTGTCTCGCAAACTTCCCGCCACACCAGGTGGACTACAAAGCCGGAGCAACATCCCCGTGGTTGACGTTCAACACCAAGACTTCACCATTGTTTGGGAGAAAACACGGCAATCCCTTGCAAAGACACAAGCAGTGATGAAGCGAGCCGCAGATCGGCATTGCAGCAACGACACCAATTGGGACAAAGTCCTCCTCCATTCGACGAACATCAAGCTCTGCGGATCCAATTGTTTGAAGCTCAAACCCTGATGGTTTGGGCTGTTTGAGATCGAGCAAATACAAAATCCTCTAGTTGTGGGAATCAAACTCCTCGACACCATGCAAGTTCATTCAGTGTTCCATGTCAGCAGAATCAAGCACTATAGAGACCCCAAAGAGAGCTTCTGTGGCAAAGATGTCCCTCCTCCACCTCCCGTTCAAGTGGACAAAGATAAGAAGTATGTCATTGAGGACATGTTCGACCATCGACGACGAGGCAAGATGACAGAGTATCTCGTCAACTGGCACGTCTACGACCCTATGCATAACAGCTTGGAACCCTAAGACAATATCCGAGACCTCGATCATCTTATTGACGGCTACTACCGCCGTCTCCGGGCCACAACTACACGCGTGGCGGGATGTCGCGGCTACAAGGGGGGAAGTGTTACGTACCAGACGTACACGAGTCCCTCATCTTCTCGAGTGGGCATTTATGTTATTTACGCAAAATGCCCATCGCGTGGCAAGAACCGCGATATTCACTCCGACGGCCAAGAGAAAACTGGCCCACTACCCCGTCCTCTATGGATATTCTCGAACCTTGTGACAGCTTCGACGACTCTCGCGAACCTACAAACAGAAGTGTCATGACCTTTCGGTCAACTTCTTGACGCTTCACGATGAATCTGGATTCATGAAGATGCATCTTGCATCTTCTCTGTCGAATCTCAAAAGACCTCCGACTTCTCGGCGGACCTTTGCGAATCCTACCACCGAGGATGCGACTCAGCACGCGTCGCTTGACAATCGACCAACAACCCTGACTATGCTTCATTCATACCTCGACACTTGTACATGCATGTTCGACCATGTCGACACTGTTCATCAAAGTACACTTACCGGTAAATACAAATTGGTAAGTGTCCAAAATTTTACATCTATGAATTGCTAACTGTCCCAGATTCTACATCATATTTAGCCTCGCAACTTCTACATGCTCACCATCTTCTCTCTATTCGGCATAACAGTGGAGGGTGACGAGCGAGGACCGGTGAGGATGGACTGTCACGTTTGCATAGTGATGCTAAACGCACTGGCCATGATGTCTTGCAACCCCGTTGCAGATGTCGACATGCGCAAACCCTTAGAATCATTTTTTTGTGAAAGTTATAGGGGCAACACAGAGATATGTTAAAAAATGGGGGCTCGCTGAAAAACGAAAACAAATGGGCCCGGGCTCGAGGTTTGTTTCTGGAATGGACGGCGACGTGAGAACATACCTTAGAATAGGGGTGAATCAGACATGGTTGGACGAGAATTGGGGTGCTGTGGAGTTCAGCCGGGGTACAGTGTCACTAGCCCCCTCGCGGAACTGTAGAAGAGTGATTACGCTCTAGTGGATGCATGGAGATGTTTGGAAGAAAACATGCATATACCCTGGTTGGGAAACCAAACTGGCCAGACCCCCCTGTGGCTAAGATATGATCCGCATGTTCCCTCTGAAAAGATGCAAGGAAGCTTCCTAGCAACACTCCCGTTGACCAAGCGTCAGTGCCTAATCGGACGGTGACGACAGTCACAAGTCGTGCACGCAACGGCAAGAGTTCGGCTAGGGGACACAAGGCAAAGTGTCTGAATGCTTCAATAGCATTTGCAAAGAGAGATAACAAATGACAGGTCCATGGCCTAAATACCTGCCGCGGCGCATAGCGGCAGTCCAAGAGCTGTCCTAAATCCAGCCCAAAACCATTGTTTTGGCCATAACTCTGCGCACATATGTCAGAATGCTACGCCGTCTGAACCTAGACGTGCAGGATCACAAGACGGACGCTACAACTGGTCACATGCATGCATCCATCATCATAAACTGGAGACGCAATGCAAAAACATGCAAATCGGGCTCGTGGCCAGTCCGTCGAAAAGACTCCTGCAGGCTGAAAAAAAAACAACAGGGAGTCCCGGCAGTGTCCGGGGCTCTGGAACGGTAGTCGCCCAGCTCCAAGCTGGTAGCCCGCCACCCGTTGTCCCTCCGATGTCCCCACGGTCCGCCTGAGGGATCTGCACGACTATGGACATGGCCGGGTGGTCACAGTAGACTGTACAAGAACGTCACAAATCACAAATCTCCCCCATGACCCGATGGTACGCATGTCCATACACGTGCAACACTAGGACAAGTATAATAGTGAGTGTGAAACAAATGAGACACAGACACACATCCCACACTCAACCACCCTCAAGCAGGGGGCGAAGCCCAACAGAACAAATGGCCACTAGGAACTTTCCGCGAGCTAGTGCCTTTGTCAAGAAATCAACACGCTGCATGTCAGTGCCAACCCACATGACGGAGATCACATGTCGCTCCACCAGATCACACACAAAGTGATGCTCAACCGCAATGTGCTTTGTGTGAGCGTGAAAGATACCGGAGTTCTCCGTAATGGCGAGAGCACTCTGGTTGTCGCAACAGAGCACAACGGCGGGTACTGGCTGACCAAGCTCAAGAAACAAGCGCTACAACCATACCGCCTCAGCAGCCCCTACGCCCAAAGCAACGTACTCTCCCTCCAATGAGCTACGTGTGATGCAGCCCTGCTTCCCGCTACGCCAAGATAGCACGGTATCACCGATCAAGAACATGTAGCCAGTATGGCAACGTCCATCTGAGCTCCAAGCCCAGTCGCTATCAGTCTAGCCATCAAGAATCATCGAACACTGCCGACGAAAGTAGAGTTTGAGGTATGGTGTGGAGACCACATACCACACCACTCGCACAGCCACGTGAAGGGCTCTAGCACGAGGAGCCTGGAAGAACTGAGCGAGGAGGTTGACACCGAAAGCGATGTCAGGACGTGTGGTAGTGGCCAAGTACATCAGATATCTGTTGAGACGGAGGTACAAGGTCATGTCCACTGTCTCCCCTAGCTGTGTGGGATCATCCACCTTCAGGGCATCCTGCCCATCGGGTGTAAGAGATCTGGAAACGGTGGGCACTGCACCAAGGAGATTGCTGAAATGCTCCCCCAGGGCTCGTGCATATCGGGCCTGATGCACCAACAGCGTCCGACACATGTGTTCTCGCATGATCTCCATACCAAGAAACACCGATGCAAGACCGATGCCCTTCATCCTGTATGCAGTCTGAAGGATAGCCTTGGCCTCCTTCACGGCCTCCAGGGACAAACCCGCACTCAAAAGGTCATCCACATAGACCAGGATGGAGGTGAACCGCTCGGGTGTCGGTAGGATGAAGAGAGAGGGATCTGCCTCGCTCTGTACATATCCCGCACGAGTCAAAGTGCCCGTGATCTCCCGGTTCCAACACCGCGGAGACTGCTTGAGGCCGTACAATGACTTGCGCAAGCACCAGACCTTGTCACCATCCTCAAATCCTGGTGGCTGAGCCACGTAAATCTCCTTATCAAGAGAGTCATGGAAGAACGCATTGTTCACATCCATCTTGTGCACTTCCCAGTCATGCTGAGCCACTACACCGAACAGAGCTCGAGCTAAGGTCATGCAGCCCACAGGGGCAAAAGTATCAGTGTAATCGACGCCCTCAATCTGAGAGTACCCCTTGACGACCAAGCGTGCTTTGTAGTGTTCCGGTGAGCCATCTGGCTTCACTTTCTTGCAAAAGACCCACTTGACCTGAATAACCTTCCTCCCAGGCGGAAGGTCGACGTGCTCGTAGACTCTATGCTCTCGAATAGCGCAAAGCTCATCCTCGCAGGCACCTTGCCAAGCGTCAGCATCCTGTGATGAGAGAGCTTCCCTCAA
This sequence comes from Penium margaritaceum, assembly GCA_023375785.1. Classification (NCBI taxonomy): domain Eukaryota; kingdom Viridiplantae; phylum Streptophyta; class Zygnematophyceae; order Desmidiales; family Peniaceae; genus Penium; species Penium margaritaceum. The sequence goes on from SZWC01001510.1 coordinate 246,172, forward strand.
GCTACCCCGATCAAGCGCCATAGAGGGAGAGCTCTGTGTGGCAAGGGCACACGCCTCGGTGCTAGGACTGACGACCACAATATCAGCTGCTGCATCACAAGCGATATGGAACTCGCGAGTGATGAGATCGTGCCCTACGGGGCACACTAGATGTACCTCTGTGAGCTCTGTGCGGACACTCAGGCCTAGGGCCTTTGTGCCGGGATCACCACTCGCAATACAACAAGAGGGGCGCCTGGGTGCGAGGCCCGATGCTCGCTGAGCTACGGAATCTAGTTGTCGAAGACGGCCACCAGGCTCACGGGAGTAACCTGGGCTTGAAGGCCGCACCTCACGTCCAGGGACACGCATGACCACAGCTGGTGAGGGCTGAGGCAAGGCAGCCAGTGATGCCGTGCGAGGAGACGCGTGTGTGAGGGACACGGGGCTAGATGTCACAGCAGGAGCAGGCACGACTGGACTTGACGCAGAGGCAAGAGTGCCAGCAGACGCAGGTACGGGAGTAGGCGAGAGTGGACCAAACATAGAAACAGGAGTGCCGGCTGATGCAGGTACTAGCGTAGAAGTAGGCGCAGGAGCTGAAGCAGGGACACCAGTTGAGTTTGAAACAGGCTCTACAGGCGAGGTCTTTGGACCGACAAAGTGATCACCAGGCCATCAAGGGCCGGAGACCAAGAGGTGAAGGGAGCTCGAACGGACACATCAGCCTGATGAGAGGCGCTCACCGGCGTAGAAGTCTCCCCCATCCACCGAGAACCCTCACAGATAGGAACATGTGTGGCGGAGAGTGCCATGGTCGAATTCAGGTCACGATAGGTGAGAGACTCAAAAAAGAGCGCGTCGCGGGACTCAATGACGCGATAACGAGTAGGGTCCCAGAAGCGCCAAGCCTTTGACCGCGGGGAAATGCCTACAAAGGCACACAAGCGACCCCGAGGTGAGACTAAGGGTGTTTACCAAAAACGTGGACTCGCGGATCAGACTCGCGAGTCCGAGTCCTGGACTGGACTCGCGAGTCCGAATCTGCATCCTAGACTCGACTCGGACTCGAGGGTGGACATGCCTTGGGGTTTGCCCTCAAAATCCCAGAAATCCACCGAGAGTCCGGTTCAGCCCCGACAACGTATCTCCCAAAAATGAGGGTTGACGACCCTCCTCCGGCACGAAAAGGGTGATGACCCCCCTTGGACTGTCCACGCCATCAAGGAGCTGGACAGCCCACATGTCCACCTCGTTGTCCCCTCCCCCCCCCCCTAACCCAAGCCGAGATCAGTCACAGCAGTCGTACGGTGCACTGAGACTGTGTGCGCTCAGTTACACGTTCAGTCCTGTCACTTCACTCTTTGTTTTCGTGCACCACACTTGGTGCACGACTCGCCGTGCACTGACAGTTCCTCGCCATGGGTTGCAATGGGAACCTGCCTCCAGCAGGTTCTCCAGCTGCCATCGCGGCTGCCGCTACCGCCGCTGCCGCCGCTGGCACGTCCAACACCGCGATGGGTGGCGATGCTGCAGCAACGCCACCAAACAAGAACTCGACCAACAACACTGCCGCCGTGACGCCACCGTTTTCTAAGCCTGCTGTGCCAGGCCGGGAGGATCTACGCATGCGCAAACCGTCGGTGATATGGCAAGTCTTCAAGTATGTCGTCATCAAGGGCGAGCCGAGGGCGAGCTACCAGCTTTGCCCCAAAGCGCGTGTGGGGCTGAAGGGTACGTTCAGGCTCAACGATAGCTCCACGTCTAGCATGTGGAAGCATCTTCGCAAGGAGCACAACGCGTGCTGGAAGCAGCTGAAGGCACTTGATGCACAACAGCAGCTGGTCGCCGTCACTACCGCCGCTGCTGCTGCTGCTCGCACGATCGATGGCACGAACGCCATGGTGGCCAGGGGTGTTGCGGGTGTTGGCATCGTTTTCAACAAGCGGTACTTTGTGACGTGCATCTGGAAGCACATCGTAGACAAGCAGCAGTCCTTCTTGAGCGTGGAATCTTTCTGGCTGAAGCTCGCATTCCTCCACTGCAACCCATTTGCACATCTGGCAGGTCGCATCCAGCTCACCCGCTTGATGAAGAACGGAGCCGCTGCCTTCAGGAAGCGGCTACAAAAGATGTTTGCTGCAGTGATGTCAGGGATTTTGTTCACTTGCGATGGGTGGCAATCTGATGCAAACCACAAGTACATGGGTATTACTGCACACTGGATCAAGTCATGGAAGCTGCAGACTGTCGCTCTTGCTTTTCCTGCATGCTCTGAGGATGCCTCTGCCTCCAGCTTGTTTGACCTGCTGGCGGGAACAGTGAAAGAGTGGCAGCTGTGGGACAAGATGTACGCGTTGACGATGGACAACGACACCACCAACGACAGCCTAGTCGACAACTTCCTCGTGCTGCAGAACGACAACTTCAAGAAGGCAGGTCACATCAGGTGCATGTGCCACGTGCAGAACCTGGCGGTGAAGGACCTAATCGCCGTTGAGGCCGTCGATGAACACCTGCAGTCCACGCGCGGTATCGTCAACTTTGTGTGCCGTTCCGCGAAGCGTGAGCTGTCCCTGCTCAACGCATGTCAGGCTCGTGGTGTTCAGTACCTGTCCTTGCATGTTGACACTCCCACTCGCTGGAACTCTACCCTGGACATGTGTGAGCGGGTTGTCCGCCTGCGGGATGTGCTTGACCCATGGCTGTCCGCCAAAGATCCCGCACTCAAGCCAAGTGGCCAGGGATGGGAGTTGTTGGGCCTCGTCATCACCATCCTGAAGCCTTTCAAAGGCTTCAAGGAGGATGTATCAGGCTCTGAGTATCCCACCCTCTCCCTTGTCCTCCCCTTCTTCAGTACCATCTTGCAGAAGTTGCACTAGTGGCGTGTGCAGGCAGCCAACGCTGAGAAGAAGAAGGTGGAGAAGCGGCCTCTAGACAGCACCGAGAAGCTGCTGGTCGTCCTATCTCCCGGCTTCAAAGCAGCAGTGGAGAAGGTATTTTGGAAGCTTTTTGTTGTTTGTATTTATGTATCCATTTTTTGTTATACAATGAATGTTTTACATGTGGGTTGTGCAGGTTGAGAAGTACGTCAAGAAGACCACCATACTCCACGTGGTGGCCACCGCTGTGGACCCCCGCTTCAGGTTGGTCATGTTGCCTTGATGATGTCCTTGTTTTCTGTACCCGGATGGTTTTTTATCTCTCAGTTTATTGAGTGTGCGTGTGTTGCAGGTTCCGCTTCATGCCATCAGTGCACAAGATGGTGGGCATCAGGTCTGCCATTGAGCTGGAGGTCAAAGTTGTGGAGCAGATGAAGCCGTACTTTGCCAAAGTGCAGGAGAGACGCAGGGTAGACGCTGAAGCGGCTGAGGCAGCGGTGGTTGCAGCAGCTGCTGCAGCCGCCGCTACCATGACAGAGGACGAGGAGATGGCGGACTCAACAGGGCCACAGTCGACCGCTGGAGCCGGTAGCACAGGAGGCGCCAGCAACAGTCAACAGGTGCCACAGTTGACAGGCCCAGCATCAGCCTGTGAAGCGTGGCAGGCAAAACAAAAAGGAAGGCCACCATGGTACGTAGCATGGTTTATTCCCTAGGCAGCTGAGCGTACTTGCTTTTGTAGTTAACAAAGTCGTTTAGGGTTATATGTGCCATGTAGGTGGAGGCCGCGCTTGCCGACCCCATGGATGACATGTTTGAAGAGGAGCCAGAGCCACAGCTAGTGGGACCCGACACGCTGGAGGAGGAGATTGAGCAATACAAGAAGAACGCACGTGGAGGGAGGAAGTGCAACGTTCTCAACTTTTACCGGGACAAGAGCACCAAGTACCCAACGTTTGCTTTGCTTGCGTGTGACGTGCTTGCAGTGCCAGCAACTAGCACCCCATCTGAGCGCATGTTTCTGCTTGGTGGGCGTGTTGTGACTGACTTCCGCCATTCACTCAGCCAGTTGACAGTGCAGGACCTGTTGTGTCTCAAGACGTGGATCAACGATCCAGTCCTCCGAGACTTCCCTGTGACTCCCTCGGGTGAGGTGGCCGAGGAGTTGCAAGAGATTGAAAGGAAGGAGAAAGCAGCTCGCAGGGCTGCTAGGAAGGCGCTCAAAGCACAGCCAGATGGCTTGCTCACTGCCGTGTTGCCTGACTCAGATGAGGATGGCTCGGGGGAGGTTGGAGGAGAGGAGGGAGAATCAGACAGTGAGGATAGTGATGCAGGAGATGAGGGGGATGAGGGAGACAAGGAGGATGAGGATGACTTTGGCATAGGCACTGACTTTAGGGGTGAGGGCGATGGTGGGGACGACGATGATGTGGTGGAGATGGCATAGGTTGTAGAGAGTAGTTGACCATGTAGTTGGCAACATGTTTTCTAAATTCCAACTCTTCAATCCTTTCAAACTATGTTTCCACCACTTGTGCTCTATAAGCAATGTGTGTTGATGGATGAATGTATCTCAGTAGCTTCTTCTTCTGCACATTAGTCTAACATTGGCTGAAAAGTGTCAGCACCATAACAGCTGTAAGGGCTACTTGAACACTAATCCATCTCCCAACCATAGTTTCTGATCTGACAGAAACTGACTCTGTGTTTCTACATCTGACAGTTTATGATGTTGGTACTTGAACACCAATCCAACCAGCTACTTCTTTTGGACACATGTCTTAAACACTGCCAGAAAAGTGTCAGCAGCAGGAACCCTGTAAGGCCTCTGTTAGTAAAGGTTATGGGTTGGACATTGGTTTCTGGTGGACTTGTGGGCTGGTCCTACCAGCCCACCACAAGGACAGAATGGCTGGACAGGAGTGGAGATGTTGAAGTCACATAACAGTGGTTCATCACTGAAAAAGTATAGTTGGAAAAAAAGAAAAGTGCACTGGCTGAACACCCATGNCCCAACCATAGTTTCTGATCTGACAGAAACTGACTCTGTGTTTCTACATCTGACAGTTTATGATGTTGGTACTTGAACACCAATCCAACCAGCTACTTCTTTTGGACACAAGTCTTAAACATTGCCAGAAAAGTGTCAGCAGCAGGAACCCTGTAAGGCCTCTGTTAGTAAAGGTTATGGGTTGGACATTGGTTTCTGGTGGACTTGTGGGCTGGTCCTACCAGCCCACCACAAGGACAGAATGGCTGGACAGGAGTGGAGATGTTGAAGTCACATAACAGTGGTTCATCACTGAAAAAGTATAGTTGGAAAAAAAGAAAAGTGCACTGGCTGAACACCCATGAAAGTGCACTTGCACATGGTCTGGACTCGCGGTTCACAAAGCCTTAACTCGCGGATATGGAAACAAAGACTGGTGAGTACAACGACTCGCAAGTTCGAGTCCAGACTCGCGAGTCCGAGTCTGGGGGTGGACTCGGACTCGGGGATGGGGATATGTGCTCAGACTCGAGGTTCTGGACTCGTGAACACCCTTAGGTGAGACCTTGGACCCCAGCTGGTCCTCAATGTACCACACGGAGGCCAGGGATCCCCAGACGCGAGCGAGATGAAGGTCAGCATGATGTCCAAACCAGAGCTCATACGGTGTAATATGGTCCGGAAGCGGACCGTGCGGGAGGCGGTTCTAGACCCACGTCATGTAGGCGGAGCCCTCAAAGGCGAAAGACTCAGGGAGACCGCACTCAGACCGCATAGCGTGAACCATAGCATCCATGGTGCGGTTCCAATGCTCGGAAACACCGTTCTGTTGAGGGATAACAGGAGCAGAGACCTGGTGAAAAATCCCGTGCTCGGCAAAGAATCCATCCATCTCGCCAAGGAATTCACCGCCACGATCCAAGCAAAAAGTATAGAGCGTGTGACGTGACTAACGCTCAGCCATCACGAGCCAGAGTCAAACCGCAAGGGCGGCGTCGCTCTTCTGACGCAAGTTGTAGACCCACCGCATCCGGGTAAAGTCATCAGTCAGAGTCAGAACATACCGGCCCCGATCAGATAGGGACTTGACCGGAAGAGGACTGAGAAGGTCCAAGTGAACTAACTCGAGAGGCCGAAGCGCTCATGAACGAGAGTGAGGGTAGGTACATCCGTGCATCTTCCCCTGAGCGCAAAAGAGACAGTCGGTCTTGGGTGGCTTCTCAAAAGAAGCCGCGTCAAGACCGAGAGTTGGCTGTGTTCGAATGAGCTTTGACACAGTATCGGAGCCCACGTGACATAGACCGCGATGAAGCAACTACTGGTGCTCCGTAGACAGTACACCACTAACAAAAACCCGAGCGGAGGAGGAGGGGGAGCAAGGGGAGGAGGTACGAGAGATGTGATATAGATCATCTACGACAGAGGCACGAAGGACAACACTGCGAGTGTCAGTAGCAGTCACAGTCGCTGAGTCTACGGTATTCTCCACAGAGAGACCCATCAGTGTGCAGGCACGCACAGAAAGCAGGCTGAGCTCAAGATCAGGCACAAACAACACGTCAGAAAGGTACAAGGGACCAAACGGTCAGTCGAAACATACAACCCCAACACCATGGACTCACAAGGAATGACCAGAGCCTGTACGGACGGAACTGACAGACGTGACAGGACCGAGAACAACACAATCACTACGACGACACGTCATGTGATGAGTGGCACCAGAATCGATGATCCAAGTGCCACCGAAGTCATGACTGGTGGACGCCATTGTACAATGGGCAATTGAACACTCGGCATCAGAGGGAAGCTGAGCCGTCAGTGGGAAGGAACGACGCAGGACACAAAGATGAGACTCATGAACCCAATCGGTGAAGTGAGGCCCATCATTATCACATGCTGACTGTGCTCCCCCACACGCGTCGTCACCAGTCACAGGAACGGACGGACAGACAGTCTGTGGACAACCCGACGATGACAACACACTCGCACATCACTGAAAGCGGAGCGCCAGAAGGTGTCGGAGCTCAGCGATGGTGCGGTCACGTGGGTCCGGATCGCTGCTACTCGCCGGTGGAGATGCGAGAACAGTTGGAGTCATGGCCGCCACGCGTCCAGAGGATGGCGAGGATGACGTGTTGGACGTGGAACGGAGGGCGTGTGCAGCCTATAGCCCACGAGTTATCCGCGCCCAGTCGAGCGGCTGCTACCACTCGGTGTAGCAATGGGTGCCTCCACAGTTGTAGCAGTGAACAGAACGTCCACTGCTACCACTGGAGGACGACTGATACTGTGACTGCTGGTGACCTGATCCACGCTTCCCCTTCTTCTTCCCCTAAGCTGCTGCTGCAACACCCTGTGTCTAAGTGGGTGTGGGTAGGGCCGAAGAGGAGGAGGAAGACGAGGACGTGATGGAGGATGAAGAAGGAGACTGCAGGAGCGATGGTGGTGGTGATGCGACGACTGATGTAGCAAGGGAAGTCTCCGGATGAGCCACTGCTCCCTTGCGGGCTGAAGTCACCTGGAGGAAGAGCTGATGCGCCCAAGGGAGAAGCTGTAGAGTGGGTGTAAAGGGCTCAAGGACAGCGTTGCTGTACCCTGTGAAGATGTCAATATACTCAAGGCGAACTCCAAGCATCATAGTATGGAGCGCCCATAGTTGTGTGCCTCCGGAGGTCCCAAGGCCCGTGTAGATGCGCATGGCGCGTTGCCAGTAGTCGACTGCAGGCTCTGCAGGCCCCTGACGGAGAGAGTGGAAGGCACGAATGTGTGCTGCACGGGTGGCGTGCGTCTCTGCGACCAGTAAGGATAAGGCCTAATCCCAACCTCAGCGTGGATCGGCGTCGGTGCCTGTGCCGGGCTTGCCAAGGAAGGGGCCGAAGTCGACGACGGACTTGCGTCGCATGGCATAAAGGAGTTCGCGCATCGCTCTGGCTACTGTCAGCACCTGTGCTGGATCTATAGGCTGATACCGGCTGTGGTAGTAGGGCCACACGCCCTCTGAATAGCCCAAACCTGAAAGAGGATGTCCCAGCAGTCGAAGCCATCCTCAGTGATGTACCGTGGAGGTGGTGTCTCAAACTCCTTGGGTTGCCGCTCCGTGGGGAGAGCAACCGCAGGCCGAGGGGGACGAGGGACGGGGAAAACTCATGGAAGGGAATAGTCACTGGGATAGTCGAGTGACGATTGCACCGTAGGAATCCGAGGAGATCTGGTGCTCGTCTCTAGTTGACGGAGGCGCTCCTAAAGAACGCGAATCTAATGATCCGGGGACTCGTCTGTCATGCCTGGCATGAATGGCTCATCATCCGAGAGGTTAGAAGGTGGTGGGTCAGGTCGAGCTCCTATAACGGGTACTTGAGCCGACTGCTGTGTAGAGACCGCGACGCCGGCAGCTCCCTTAGAAACCTGCCGTGGGACTGTGGACTAGCCACGCAGAAGCTCGGTCAGCATACGAATGGCATCAGTCTGCTCCCGCTGTAGGCGACGCATCTCAACCTGCTGACTCCGCAGGTCCTCAATGGCCTGCGAGCGTGGGCTCAGGACCCCAAAAGAGGAGGAGGGAGGATCATCTGTCGCCTTCCCCTTGTTGTCGGACGAGTTCATGTTGCCTCTCAGTATGGGTCGACAGATCAGGTTTATCGGATTTCAAAAGCGTCAACGTTTCTCGAAGAGTTGAGACGCTGGCATTTTTTTATTGTCCGGCCAAGTTTTTGGCTAAGTATGGTATTGCCGCCAACAGGTGGTTGCTGACGTTAGCAGGACCTGATGACATCAGCAAGCAAAGATGCTAATGTTAGCACGACTCCCTCCCTCCCTTTTTTCTTTTTTTCTCTCGCGCTTCTACGCGAGCATGCAGCCGCTCCGCGGCGGCTGCGCGGAAGTTGCGCATAGGCTGCGCAGCAGCTTCCGCTCAACTGCTGCTACAGCTGTGCTGTAGCTGCAGCAGCAGCTGCGTGGCTGCGTGCGTATAAGTGGCATAAGCGGCTGCGCAATGGCACTGCTGCTGTTGCACGCTGCGGCTGCTGCTCGCTACCGCCGCCGCGCGCTACTGCTGTTGTTGCTACTACTACATTCTTGTTGCTATAGCTGCTACTACTCTGCTGCTGCCGTGGCTACCGCTGCTATTGCTGCGCTACTGTTGCTTTCGCTACTGCTGCTCTGCTGCTGTCGTCGTTGCCGCCACTCGCTGCTGCTGCCGTGGCCACCGCTGCGGCTGCGGACGGCGGCTGCACTCGTTGTAGTCGCCACGAGCTACTATAGCTACTACTACGGCGCTGCTGCTGTCGCTGCTGCTGCTGCCACTGCTGCTGCTGCTGGCACGGTGGCAACGCCGCTGCTACGGTCTCACGTGATGGGTGTGGGCTGCGTCGACGGCGACCGGTTGTCTTCGACAGGCCCTAGTGGATCTGCTTCAGCGGTGACTCTCACTACTCCTGCTCTGCTGCGTCTCTGCTACGTAGCTCAATGAGAATTGTCTCAATGCTCTAATACCATGAAAAGATGCAAGGAAGCTTCCTAGCAACACTCGCGTTGACCAAGCGTCAGTGCCTGATCTGACGGTGACGACATTCACAAGTTATGCACGCAGCGGCAAGAGTTTGGCTAGGGGACACAAGGCAAAGTGTGTGAATGCTTCAATAGCATGTTTAGAGAGAGATAACAAATGACAGGTCCATGGCCTAAATACCTGCCGCGGCGCACAGCGGGTGTCGCACGCGGTGGTCCAAGAGCTGCCCTAAAACCGGCCCAAAACCACTGTTTTGGCCATAACTCTGCGCACATATGTTACAATGCTACGCCGTCTGAACCTAGACGTGCAGGAGCACAAGACGGGCGCTACGATTGGTCACATGCATGCATCCATCATCAGACAGTGGACACGTAATGCAAAAACATGCAAATCGGGCACATGGCTAGTCCGCCAAAAAGACTCCTCTAGGCTACAGAAAAATAGCAGGGAGTCCCGGCAGTGTCCGAGGCTCTAGAACGGTAGTCGGCCAGCTCCAAGCTGGTAGTCCGCGGCCGGTCGTCCCTCCGAGGTCACCACGGCCCACCTCAGGGATCTGCATGAGTATGGACACAACCGAGTGGTCATACTAGACAGTACAAGAACGTCACAAATCACAACAGCCTCACCTTTCATTTTTGTTTATCACCAAAAGCTCCGTCTTCAGTTTGTTTATCACAAGTAGCCCCTTCATGGCCCGCGAGGTAAATAGTTTCGTTACACTATAGCTTGGTATGAGAGGTATACTGTAACACTACAGAATACCCCGTTTCCGTATTGAGTCGTTTATGGTATTGTTGTTAGTGCTTCTATTTCACGGAACACGTCCTACTTCACAGGTGGAAGAGCCTCCAATTTTCGGGTGTCTTTTTGAATTGGGGTTACGTAGTAACCCTATGCAATCGGTTCGGTATCCAAGAATCAGTGCTGACGTCAGAAAGCCTGCTACACAAGGACTTCCGCAACGACAATTCTGTGTGCGCTCGGTGTTTGTGTCCACTGACACCCCATCGAGTATTTTCTAAGTACTTTTTTCAGCACTTCTGTCACGTCCGGGAGACAGGCCCTCTCTGAGCGCAATTTTCCTTGCGGAAGCAACTCAAAGTCTGAGAAATACGTGCGAATCGAACAGAGTTCGCGTAGCAACCAGGGTTTTTTCTGAAACAGATACCGGATATCGCAAGCAAGCACTTGACTTCACCGACGACGACTTCTCGGACAGGAGGGGAAGGTCTAGCAAAACTCGTTTCCAAGGCAGATAACGTGTTTGAACCCGGCTTCAGTCTATTACTACGGAACCCAGATGCAAGCCTGCGTGCAGCCAATGCCAGTAGTTCCTCGCCTTTTTTGTATCCCCTTTCCTAAGTAATTGTATACAATGTATCCGCCCACTTCCCCCCCCACCATTTTGAAAGGTCGTTTACTTCATGAACACATTTGATTACTATAACATTTTATCATTTAGGAATGAAAATGAATTCGGGAAATGGAAAATTCTGGACCCTGACGATGTACCCCATCGGTACCTCGTTATGGACACTCTGGTCGCAGGGAATCCTGAAGTAAAATTTTTTAAGTCAAGGGTTCCGGAGATAGAAAATCGCAAAACGGGGGATTGACGGAGAATAGAACCCTACGAACAGGGTGTTCTTTTTTCCACATCCGGAACGGGGTACCTCGTAACGTTGCCAAGATGTTCACCGTGAGGGATTGTCGTACGGTGACCCATGGGGACGTTGTCAGAGTTGGCTGTAGAGAACCTTCCATCCGGACGTGGCCAACTGTGGCCAAGGTTGCGAATCCCGTTAAGGTCGCCAAATCCGCATGAAGGATGGTACCTTTCCACGGTGGCAGACAGGTGAGATAAATTTGCTCAAAATCGTGACGCTTTTTGTGGGACGAATGTACGATGCATGTCACTGTGGAGCTGCGTGGCCTTTGGAAGTCCGATAGTGAATGCATGCGGTGTTCTCTCGCGGTGGACTGGCATTGGTCTTGGATGATTTCCGCTCTCGATGTGAACGCCGATGAGCGGTCGGATGTCGGCCGCAACAGGCAGATGCATGATTCTCTCGCTTCACCGAGATCTCAAGGACATCCTTTGCCTAGTACGTGGGCGATGCGAGTCGTTACTGCTGTACAAAAAGTGTTTTATGAATAGCAGAAAGGATACACTGTGGTGTTAGTAAATGCTGATCGGGAAAATCAGTTAGAGAATCCACTTCCGCAACAATCAGCTCCCAAACATTGAGCGTTAGAGGAGGTTTGCTGTAGTTGTGATCAATAACTTCTTAGAAATGCAATACAATTCGAAAAGTCTACATTGACGCAAATCGTCCGCAACGACGGCCGGATTCTGGCGGCTTGAAAGTCGATACCCTTTTGCGTATCTGAAAGGACGGGCGATTTTATTTGGTTTTACTTCATATCCGGAGTTAATGTCTTCAAGTCCCTTGCAGAGAATGAAGGGCAAAAACCATAGCCAAAATGTCGAAGTAATCTTTTAGTTTGCCACCTAAGATCCATTCACATTCCCCCAGCTTTTTTGGTGTGGCCTGTTCGGTAATGCTGGGGTTAAAAATCTACTAAGGGCCAGGTGGTTCACCCAGGGTCTGGCCAACGCTGTGCAGGCAAGCTACGGACAGTTGGTGGGCGACTCAAACGCGAAATACAACATACCCCTACAATAATGTTTTTAACTTCAACAAGAACAAGCTTCTCTAGTCAAGAAGGGTAACACATCTCATTCTGATACACCAGTTTGCTGGTAAAAGAATAAACTTCATTTTCATTCATGATTGATGAGTTCTAAAATTAAAGCATGGCCTAAAACAACAGGTCACTTCCCTGCATACCCATGCCCTCTAATCAAGTGGTTGCAAGTATGGTTTTTGTTCCCTTGTGGCCTAAAATAGAACGTGGGAAAATCTAATAGGAGATCCCAGAAAACTAAGGCTTGAAGACAATGCAAGAAAAAGTGTAACCATAAAGAGAGATAGATAGAGAGAGACAGAGAGAGAAAGAAAGAGAGGGAGAGAGAGAGAGAGAGAGAGAGA
>SZWC01001510.1:258650-273917 GCA_023375785.1 Penium margaritaceum
GAGAGAGAGAGAGAGAGAGAGAGAAAGAGAGAGAGAGAGAGAGAGAGAGAGAGAGAGAGAGAGAGAGAGAGAGAGAGAGAGAGATTGATAGAGCACATGGAGAATTGATGAAAAACACTATTTCTTAACCTAATTGGTGAGACGCAAGGAGGGACATGTGAGATCCCCACACTCTGAAGAATCAAGATCGATCAATGTGCCCCTATTTTTGATATTTTAAGGTGAAAAAACCCACTTCACGACGTAGGCTTTTATTTGTGCAAGTAATCCAACATCCATATACAAATGAACTAGGGTTTACCTATGAAGAAAGGACAAAGTTTATGACTCCATCAGAATTGACATAAGTTTCCTTTCAGACATGTATTCAACACAAAAAACGCCCTTTGCAATCAAACCAAATCCTAATTTTTGGGATTTGATGGTTTTACATTTGTTTTAACTCCCACACAACTCCATAAAAGCAAGGTTAAGCAAGTTAATTTAAAAAAAGGCAGAATTTTGTATTTGTTTCTGGAAAAAACCTCACAAAAATCTCTTCAAATTGTACGAACCCCTTTATAAAGGGTTTTGTGATTTATCTAAAAAATGTATTTATGAAAACATTTCGATTTTCTATATCATACGCAAATAACATTGAAACCATGGAAAACATATATTCTTATACTTTCATGACCTTTTCATGTTTCCTTAACATTTGCAAAATCGTGGATATGGTAGCTGCATTGCATATATGTGAAGAAACTTCATTGCACCCATAATAATTTTGAAACAAAGCTCTAATTTCTACGGTTGTTTCCACATTAACATGTTTTTGTATACTTTGAATGCTTGCTTCCACAATTAAAATCAATACCTATCCTAAAACCTTTCATTCAAATTGTTCCACGTTGACATTTGTGCACAGGTAGGTCCCATAATTTGGCCCGAAGAAGAATGAAGAAGTTGCACCACTATAACTATCTATCATTAGCCACATTTTTATAAAGAATTTACATGATGACATCACGGAAAATTACCATGGGCCGGCTTGGGACCTATCTTCTAGAAAATCTACAACAAAACTATACCATTTTCTTAGGATATGTACCCGTAATCATGAACGTGAAGGTACGATGAAGTGAAGAAACAGTTGGATGGTATTCATGAGGAGACGTTTAAACCTAATGTAAAAATCATGTGAATGAAAACATTATAATATCGATGCATGCATGAGTGTACAACAAGATCAATCTATAACAAGGGAGGCATATGTGGTAGGGGCAAAATCTAAGAAAAGAAGATTGTGGAGGGACGTGATCCCTTCTTTAAGCTATCAAGAAAAGAAGACCAAGTCAACATGAGACAAAGCTCTTGAATAGACATTAAAAACTGGCTTAGTTTAAATTGAGGAAAACAGATATATGATAAAGATCTTTCTAATCTATGAAACAGTGAAATTAGTTTTGAAATCCATAACCAAATTGGTAGCATTATCATACTTGAACTAGAATCAACAAGATTTCATAATAGAGGACGTAACGACATTGTCGTGAAGAATTCATACAGGTTTGAAAGAACCTTTCTTAATCGAGAAGAGGGGTTTTCACAAGGTGCATCATGTGCACATGGGGAAGGTTTGAACCGTCATAGTCGTTGGTGATGGCCTTCATAGTAAAAACGAAATTGATTAGAAAAAGGAATCTTTCTCTAACAATGACTTAGTTTGGGACATTAAAAGAAAGGATTGTTTTATGTAAAAGTTATGCACACATCATAATTTGACATCAATGATGAGGAATTTCGAATTAGGAGGATTTTAAGGTGGCTTTGAAATGAAGAAAGATTTTGGCCACATGTTTGATGTAAAAATTGGAAGTCTAGTTTTTTTAAACATTTAAAACAAATAACCTTTGAAGTATGAACAAGTGACATGATAAATGTTGGAATATGTATCATGCTTTTGTAATTCCTTCATTAAATGTTTTTTAAATGTTATTCTAAGATTAGGATTAAGCAAATTATACTCTTGTACAGTAAATTTTCAACAAGACAATATTGAAAGAAGAAGTACATATGAAAAAATGAGGTCGCTCCATTTTCATATCATAGTAACACTGATAGGGAATTTTAGTATCTCTTATATAATATTAATAGCATGTAAAGTAATATCATGCATGATTTTACGCGACACATTTGTTGACGTGATTTGTTTTGTGCAATGACGCAGTAGTCACATTAGTTCTTGATTAAATAAAGATCCACAATGTTTAATTTAACCAGTATAACGAAGTCACATTCTTGTGAGACGGGCAGACCGCACTCAAAGAGATGGAAGATCGAGAGGTAAACAGAGATCTTATGCGCAATACCACTTGACTAATGGTATTCACGATAGGCGGTCAAGGGGTACACAAAACGTTCTAAGAACAACACCTGCATTTTGAATTTGAAAAACATTTTCTAATGGAGGATCTAGTTCTTACATCATATTCAATCTATGCATGCAATTCGCCCGATCACTAGGCAATGTATGAAGGGACAAAGGACTCATTCATCAAATGTGTTACAGAACCATTCCCTTGGAAACATTTCTTTCATCATTCGGAATGGCCTTTGTAGCGTGCCTTTTCTTATCACATTCTTTGAAATTGTATTGACAAAAAAATTCTTTTAGATAGTAAACAAGTGAATATGCTGATCATAATTCAGTAAGTAAGGAGGTGTGCAATGTTGATCTGCTATTCAATGGTATCAATGAAAAACCCATTTACTTTCCAGTACATTATGAAACTAGCTCAGCTTGTTACCCGTTTTATAGACAACTTTGGAAATTCAATTACTTTGCGATGAATGCAAGGAGACTTCATGAATGTTTGTGCGCTCCATTTAAAAAAGCACGGCACATCATTTCCTTGTTGTATCATATAGCAAAAAAGGAAGGTTTGAAGGGACAGGTAGGAAAAATGATTTGAGGATATGTTTGGTACATGAGTGATACGTGAGAAGATTGCAAACATTCAACAGATAATAGTTCTAGATAAACTTCATACTCATTTGCCACGTAGCTTCACACTTTCCTTGATGTGGTGGACATAAGAAAGGCACCTTGTCGTTCTGTTACTTGTTTTATCATGAAGAGAATGATTTCAAGGTAGATAGGGAAATCAATATGTTTGGGGTTATAAGATGAAGAAAATAATGAAGAACGAGATATGAGTAGGTGCATGGTACAAGCAATGTGGTACAATAATCTCCATTGACATTTGAGCTCCAAATTGAAGGAGATGCTTTTTCTAAGGAAAATATTAGACATTATGTTTAGGAGAGGAAGAGGTTTTTGAGTGTATAACTTCATCATTTCATTTCATCTAAAACTAGAGAAACCCAAAATCAAGTGCATATATCAAGATATTCTAAAAATCGGTTAATGACCCATTCAATGTTATGATGTGTGGATGAAATCATCTCAGTGCAATTTCAAAGAAGTGAAACTCATGCAGGAAATGTTAAGGTTATGTTATTCTTAACTTTGATAGCTAAAATGTGGGAGAAAAACTCAAGAGAGGCTAAAGGAAGGGGAATAATGTTGGCTCATTGTGTGAAAATAACATCACTAATGAGGAACCCATCAGAGTTGAGTGATTTCTTTAATGGGGTCTGGGAATGCTGCAAATTATACTGCATGAAACAAAACAAAATGGGGGCACACACACACACACACACAGAGTGAGGGAGAGATAAAGAAAGAGAGAAAGATAGAGAGAGAGAGAGAGAGAG
Organism: Penium margaritaceum; assembly: GCA_023375785.1. NCBI lineage: Eukaryota > Viridiplantae > Streptophyta > Zygnematophyceae > Desmidiales > Peniaceae > Penium > Penium margaritaceum. Next base: position 262,410 of record SZWC01001510.1, read on the forward strand.
ATAGAGAGAGAGAGTGAGGAAGAGATAAAGAGAGAGAGAAAGAGAGAGAGAGAGAGAGAGAGAGAGAGAGAGAGAGAGAGAGAGAGAGAGAGAGAGAGAGAGAGAGGGAGAGAGAGAGGGGGAGAGAGGATGATGGGAAATGAGTTGTGGAGAGAAGGGTCGTGGCAAGAGTAAGGTAGTGATAACGTTGAGGATGGTGAGCATGAGTGTCAAGATTTTGTTATATGAAGGTCCTAATTGCAAACTATACAGTGAATGGATGGATATATTTGTATTTATATAGCTATTGGTTGGTGAAAACGAATGTATAATCAAAGCCCGGAGGGATGTAGATATCAGTGAAGTATAAATGTAGGGGGAAACAAAGATTTACATGTAGGGATTCATTCAACGTGTCGATCAATAAGATGGTATTGAAGAATTTTGCATATTCCTCATGGTGAAGGAAAATACAAAACGTTCTTACTCATTTAGAGAAAACGTAGGCACTCTTTGGAATACGTTTGCATGCGTTAAGTGTTCATGAGCAATGTGTTAAATGTGGGTTCAGAGAAGAATTAGATTATCATGATGTTTTTTGTGGCAAAGAAAGAAGAATAAAGAAGAGATGCACTTCCAACACTTTCTTCTAGGTTGTGTTACATGAAGATTAAAACTTAAGGTGGTATGGAGGACAATTGTACATGGCATGTTTCCTCTTGGAGCCTATAACAAGAAATCCTTTTTACGGCAAGCTTACCCTCAAAATGTGCATTGGATGGATGGAGACGAAAATTGTTAACACATGGTATGATAGAAATGAAAAATTATGATTTGTTGTATCAAAGTGTTAAGATAGTTTTCTTGTATGACGTAAAAAGAAGTAAAATATGAGCAAGTGTTTTTTTGTAGACGTGTTGTACGGAGGATGTGAGGTTAATGGAATCACAAAGAAGGCTTAGGATAAAAACACAGAAATGTTAAGGAAAGGGACATGTGATTGATGAAAGTTTATGTTTATAAACTTTATAAATGTGCTTATAAAACTATAAACTTACAAAATTATTTGCAAACGTTGTACATTTTGGTGTATGCAACGTGTTCCAAAAACACATAACTACTTAAAAGAAGAATGTTATGTGAAACTAGAATGAAAGGGGTAATATCTTGGTCTCACTTTTCTTACAGGGTAGAAATAGAATGAGTTTCTTCACAATGCATGGTATTTGTCTTATACATTCCTTGGATCATGGAGGTAGGACTCTCGATATAATGTTGATTGTGCTTTTTATCAATTTGAATGAAAACTTTGAAAGAATTACAAATCACTTTGATCTATGTCAAATGAATTACACAATCTTTAAGAAGAAGACATTATAGCCTTTTTACCATGCTAATGAAGGTTTGAACAATGAATACAACATTATGAAAAGATTTTGCAAGGTTTTGCTTTAGAATTGACCTGTTTCAAGTACTTCTACTTAATATTTGTGATGATTGTCTAATACTTTGTGCCAAACATTATTTTTTGATAGCTTTTGTTTTAAGCTTTGCCTAGTACCTATTTCTCTACTTGTGCTTGATACATATTACTGATCCTTGTAACTGATACTTTTGCCTAAATGTTGTACATGATATTTGAACCTAGTTTTTGGTTTTCTATTCTCCTAGATACTTGCAGTTGAAACTTGTGTTTGGTACTTGTGTGTGATACTTGCGATTGATATTCGTGCTTGATGTTTTCCCATCTGCTTCTACATGACACTGGTGCATGATAGATATCCTTCGTACTTTTGTCTCAAACTTGTGCTTGATACTTAAACCTATTATGTGTGCGTGAACCTTGTGCTTTGACGTATGGTATAACAAGCCTGATATATGTGTGTGTTTCTCGTGCTTGATACTTTTCCTTCATACTTGTACTAGACATTAATGCCAGACACTTTTGCGGAATTCTTTTTGTCATAAGGCGATTTAGTCATGGTGTAAAAGAGGTAACCACCCCTTGGGCAAAAGCCAATGTAATCTACCAACTGGGTTTTCATGCACCAAAAGAGGTTATCTAGGTAGGTTTGTTACTATCCCAAACATGAATATATGTCAGGGCATTATTTCCTCTTTTTTTGATTGGTTAGTAGTAAGGTGTAGTGAAAAGGGATGGATTGTCAATGTTACTTCGATGATATCAGTAGAAAAGGAAATATCCTGCATAAACTCACCCTATGACGATACATTGGTCGGTGGGTCATGCTTTGGCGCCCACTAAGTGGGATTTCACCCACAAGGTGAGCCGTTGAAGCCAAAAATGCCTTTCTGAGGGCTTCAGTTTACTCGCCTACCCTTCAAATTTCTTGGTTTGGTACATTGGTTTCAAAGTCAATGACCCTCTTAGGACCAATTGCTTCTGTTGTCTACTTTTCAAGCCCACATCATCTGACAAGCAAACTATGATTGTCATTATCTTGTGAAATCGGATCAAGCCCTTGACATTTGAGCGAGCAACTTTGTTCAACCAACTTGGCCTGATCAATTGGAGCGAGCCATGTCTCACAATTGCTTGATCTCCGCGCTCCTCACTAAAAGTTATGCCATGTGTGGGGACACCTTGCGCACCATGCCTCGGATTCTAGCATCCATGCTAGAACAACAGGAAACTTGCTCCTGTGAAAGCACTTCAATCCTGTTTGACACTCATGTGGATACAGGGCATGGGAGGCCAAAACGGCGATCCTCGCTTTGGTTTTGCAAGAGACCCTTGCCATGGCGTAAAAAGTCCATGGCACGCTTTGATGGCGCCTCACAAAAATGGGACGGTTGTGCGCTTCAGCAAGGTAAAGCTGGGACGAAGCGATGCTTTCATCTACATGCCCAGACGTGGCTTTGTAGGGATGCAACACGAAGTTCATTTTTGTTTTCTTCACTTTCGAACCGTGTCACTTTATGCCTTCGTGCGCTTTGAGCACGTATCCTACGCCCCTTGCTGTGGGTTCCCCCATCTGCAACAAAGGAGGCCGAAATAACCACGTGAGTACGCTTGATTTGCCACCTGTTTGCTAAGCTTGCCAGAAGAGGGGAACTCTCGTGGCTGCGAGCCATCAGAACATAGACAATGCATTATTGGCTTTGCTAGGAGAAGCGAATTCCATGTTGGCAAGACCACTAGCGGTAGGAGTTTCACTAGAAATGCAAGGAAATGCGGCTGCTATGTTGGTGAGGCAGGTATTAATAGGAGTCATGCTGGCTATGCCAATGTCTCCTACTACCCGGCTTGAAAGACAAGTAGCGACAGAAGTCATTCTGGCTATGCAAGTAGGTGCGGCTGCGGTAGTGGTAACGCCAGGAGCAAAAGCAACCATGTTGGCCATGCAAGCAACTGTAGCTGCCCTACTAGCAAGCCTAGGAGTGGCACGTGCCGTGTTGGCTATGCTAGCAGCTATGATTACCATGCTACCGAGGCCAGCAACAATAGGAGCTACGCTGGCTATAGTAGCAGTGGCGTTCACAAGGTTTTCAAGGCAAACAACAATAGGTGCACACTTACTATGGTAGTAGCTACGGCTATCTTGTTGGCAAGGCTTGTATTAGCAAGGGCTATGCTGGCTATGCTAGTGGTTGTGGCCGTTCTATTGGCAAGGCTTGTAATAGGATCCGTGCTGGTTATGCTAATAGCTACGGCTCCCCTATTGGCAAGGCTTGCAATGGTAAAAGTTGCGTAGGCTATGCGTATAGTTGCATCTACCCTATTGGAAACGTTAGTAGCGGCAAGAACCATGCTAGCTATGCCTACAGCTCCGCTTGTGTTACTTGCAAGGTCAACAATATCGGGTGTTGCGCTAGTCTCGTAACTACGACTGCCTTGTTGCCAATGTTAATAGTGGTAGGAACCGCGTTTAGTATGCGAGCTGTCCCGCTAGCAAGGCTAACAACGATGAAAACTATGCTCGTGATGCCAGCAGAGGGAGATTTTTATTTGCATCCGTAGAAGCGCCAGATGCCTCGTTCATTTGGCCAACATTGGGACATCATTTGTGGCACCGCTACTAGCGGCTGGGCCTTGCTGATGCCTTCAGTAGTGACTATCGACCGTGCTAGCACCAACAGCAATGACATACACTTTGTTGACATTGCCAGTAGCGGCTGCGTCATGGCGTAACTAGTAGCGGTTGCGCCTTGGTAATGCCACTAGCGGTATACACCCTACTGGCAATACTAGTGGCCGCAGGTTCATTTTTCATAGTTCATGCAGTAATAAGACATGCGATGGAGTTATAAGTAGTAGCAGGAATATTGCTACAACTAGTAGCAACGACGTAACCCACAGTAAGCTACCAGCAATGGCACGTGGCCTATTGAAGCATCCAATAATGGAAGGTACTATAGTAGCACCGCTACCAGTGGTAGGTCCCCTACTAGTACTACTAGTAGCGGCAGAACTTGCTTTGGCTTTACTAGCAAAAATGGGCATTATACTGGTTTTTCCCGCTATTGTTGCAGTTGCATTTGCGCTACTACTGGCAACAGGTGCACATTTGGCGTTGTTAGCAATTGTTGGCACCGAGCTGGTTGTACTAGTAATGACCTATTCCCTACTCATGTCAGTAAGAGTGGGATAAACCATGTTGCTATGACATACATCCTTATGACACAACTGGAAAGGGACAAAGTAGGCTAGACTTTAGAAGCGTGAAAACAAATACTTGAGGGTTTGCAGTTAAGTTCCTACCCCCCTTGCTCAAGCTACTAGCAACGGAGGCCTAGGAGGTCAAAGGGAAAAAAAGAATGTTTTGTTGGTTCAAAGCAAGCAAACACACTATGACAACAGAGAAGCAATAAACTTATTCACAATGTGCTTGTAGTGGCCAAGGGCGTTTCAAGCCCACCCCCCTCCCAGAACTTGGGTTGGATGACTCAGCATAGGCTAAAAACACAAACTTTTCTAGTAATGGTTCGATCTGTATAAGCATGTCCAACATTGGAGTAACCTATGCACGCTTGTCAAATGGCAAATTGATTATGTTTATCTCCCCAACAAGGGGCATGGTCCACACAGGAAAGTACTAAGAGCCTTGCTACCTTTTCTTATAGAGATGTGGGTCAAGTTGGTATGCTAAGTAGTGGAATGCATTGTGCCAGTATGAAGCGTAGTAGCAAGGTGATGATGACACACTCAACATCTCTAAGCTCTTCTGTTCAATGACTTAAATCTTCTAAATGGAGGATGCCACCTTGCTACTTGAAACTAGTCGCTTATGACACTTTGGTGCTAATGTTTTGCCCATAGAATGAGCAAACGTGTTTTCCACCCTCTCTCTCCTCACACTCCTTGGTCAATGACCAAACGTTGAGCATGGGGACGAGATTAGTAGTTGTAAGAGGACATTATGGTACCTTAATACTGATATGCATTGCTCAAATCCATCAACGGCATGTGATAAAAGATCTTATGAGGATGATGTCAAATGTTAAAAATCTCTTACTGTTGCAATGCCACACATTGTGGCACTACCAACTGAGTGAGCCAAAAGATCCAATGATCTAGAAACCTATCTATGACCAGGTATTGGCTACTACATTAGGATAAATCTAGGTCGTAAGCCTTGCGCAGGTTGTCTCACATGCTAAAAGCCACACCACGCCATCCAAATGATGAATCGTAGGGATGAGAAGAGTGGCATTATTGGGTATGATAACAGGGGCAATACTTGCACTGTAGACACACCTGTAAGATTAGTTTTTTTGAATGATACATCTGAAGGCAATGATTCTTTGCAATTTCATCCATCCAACCATGGTTTCTTATACATCTTTTTCAATGGTTGACTCATGCACCTATCATCCTTGACGTACGTTTAAGTGCAAGCTTTGGTTACGTGAAGCATATGTGTTGAGGAATAGGCTCACAATACATGTAGTACAACACTCAAGCAACCTTGAAAAGAATGTTTGAGTCGCATGATATCATAGACAAAGCTACTCTTGTGAAACCATGTGTTGCCACATGATGAATGACTATGCTAGACACATATCATTATTGGCAAGGGAATGGGCCAGAATGCATGTTTTCCATGCAGGCAGATTTAGACATACACGACAATGGAAATTGAGGCTCAAGGCTTGTGACACGTCCCAAACACAATTTTGAGTCTTCCTTCACAACTGAAGGAATTACATGACTTGACAGTGTTCATTCATGCACATTACCTATCTCTCTTTTTGTAGGCTCACATGTACAGAGTACACAATGTACACGGGGCATGTTACAGGTCAACCATAAGAGTGGTGATACACTTGGCAATGTAACTTACTCAACAATGCGTCAACTTACTTGTCTGTGGAATAAAATGATTGGCATGTGTCTTGGCTTTTCGTCTATAATATGTTTACAATGGATGCACACTTCTATCGAAGAAGGCATCATCTTTTTATGCCAAGTTGGCACAAGGTCAAGCACGCGGTCAATAGAGCCAATGCCTATAAGGTGTTTTCCACATAGGCATGCTCTTTACTAATCATAACACCTTGACATGCTCAAGTAGAGCAAGGTGTTACACAATATGAGGAGACATGGTTTCGTCCTCATGCTCTCTCTCTCTCTCTCTCTCTCTCTCTCTCTCTCTCTCTCTCTCTGTTTGACCCATGTCACAACACATGGATGAGGTAAATTGTTGAATGTGTCATGGAATTCCTTCATAGCCATATACACAATGAATTGCGATACAAGGAAAGCTTCCACCTTGTCTCTACCATGAGGGTTTCTCCTACCATGAGGGAGTCCTTATTGGACTATGATGATCAACATGGTCAAATTTCAACCATGTTTGTGAGCATGTAGACAACATGGTTGAAAAGCAATAAAAAGTGTTTGTACTCACATTGTGACACATGCCACCCCTACCATCAAGATTGCTGGATGAATCATGAAGAGCAACACTCCACGTGTCAGGTGCTTGATGATCCTTGATCTCTTACGATACTGTTAGGGCTTTACAAGAAACTATGAAAGTTTGCTACCATTGAGGACACTCCCCATCATAGCTTTATATCAATACTCAAAATGTAGAAAGGATGCCATGCTTGCCTTTGCATGACAAGGTGAAACCTAGTATGGTCCTAATACGTACACATGAATTGGAATGTTATCTTTCTCAACGATGTCATCTATTAAACATCTAAAGCATCACAGTTGGCTCTCAAGCTAGCATTGGTGTAAGTTTGAAACCACTCACAGACCCTCATTCTGTCATGTACATTTGGGGCGCTTGAGTCATTATCTTCATTACATCCATTTTACCCGTATGTGCAATGCTCAATTTCTTGCCAATCCAGTGTGGCACTTTCTCATCTATTGAGCACTATTTGAATTCCGTTGGGATATACATGACACCCTTGATCACCTTTAAGCGACGGGCGTGGTGCTTGCTTTATGCATTGGAACCAAGTCATAATCTGGTAACGTAAGTATGGTTACATAACAACATCATGCTGTACAACCCAATGAGATCTCTAGTGGATGAATATAATTAGTCAAATTCATGGTGACATGGTCTACCCATGAACACACTGTTGTGTTCATTGTTGGTTGTAGACAAACTGGAGTGAATAAAAACAACGGATGTAGCCTTCTAAGGCAATGAACAACGATCAATGGTCCACTTACTAGAAAAGTGTAACATTGCTTTACAACTCTCCAATGTTGCTCTTTGAACATCTTCCGGATGTTTCAAGAAGCACAAGGCATCCCTTGGTGTTTACATGTGCGTTTAAGGATTGACACGTACTGTGGACATGCCTTTGTATAATGCACACAAGGCACAAACCATATTAAGGCATACAAAATTCCAACCTCTTTTCACCCGAGTAAGTATCGGATGAATGAAAAGTTAGACTTGGATGAAATTACTTGAGTAATCCAAGTTTGATCACCTTCCTTGAGTGATCACATTTGAAGCTCCCCTATTCCACGAGAATGACCCATTTCACACATTAAGTCATGCTATTAATGTGTTTGAGTAATTCAAAGATAACTTTGCAAACCAGATTTATAAAAATTCATGTGGCATTTTTTATCCATCTCTTACAACAGTCATAATTTTGGAATTTGGTGTGTCACCCACCACGTCACTAAAGACTATACGCTTGACACCTTCGCAATATGCAATGAAAGTCCTTCTGGTAGAAGAAGACGGGTTATATGTCCAAGCATCACACTGCCCGAAACTATCTCCACGTGGTGGAAAGTCTGAGACCACATGGCATCCGATGGTACCCATTCATCCGTCGAGTGTGGGGACTATAGGCTTCAGGTGCCTTCCAACTAGGTCTCCTGGCTAACAAATGACAGTCTCATCCGTCTTCACACCATGGTAGACATGTGTATTGGGAGACCTGTGCTCTGATGACATCATTTATCGGACAGGCTTTAGAATGTCCCATACAATGCAAGACAATGAGGTAAAAACTGTTTATTTGGATTATAAGCTTTGTCACATGACATGTTTACACATGCAACATGGCGCCGACAGCGACCAACATGTCAAAGGTTTGAGCCATGAGCTCACTAGGGAATGGTTGTTCAGCCACATGTGGAATTGACCACATGCAAAACTTCCTTGGGGTTTCCTTAGTTGAAACTCTGGTGGAGAAAAGTTTTGCATGTGGGTAAAATCCCACGTGGTGGGCGCCGGAGCGCGACCCACCGACCAACAAAGTAATGTGCCACCTTATGCAATACCACACTTGTGTATGGCCCACAAAGAGAATTTTCCTTTGGGAACGATGGCACATTACTATGGACAGATAAGTATTTTCTCGTGCACTTGTTGCCAAGACGCTCCTCTACAAAAGGTGGAGGACACATCACTTCAATTCGAAGGCTAGACACCCACAAAGCCCACTAGGAAATTCATTTTCCATTTCAAAGCTTTCTCATTGATATGTAGCATGAGAATCCTTTGTTCCAACATGGAAGATGTTGTTGCTTTGTCAACAGAAAATGAGAAATGCCTCACCAAAATCAATGCACAAAGCTTCATTGAATCTTAAAAGCATCATAGCCACATGTGCATGGACCCTCTTGTGAGTCCTTGTGATGGAATGTTGTGCTTTGGTATGAAGCTAACACATGCTTGCATCATAAGGAAAGATGAGCATGAAAAATGGATACATGCATTGACAAATACCATGTGCTCGTATAGTGTGGCTCACACAACATCTTGTGTACACAAGCATCATGTTGACGTTTCACCCGCTCTTTGTACTTTCTCTATGTGATAGGCTTGCTGAGTGAAACTCTTTCCTTTGCAAACCGAGGACGGTTTGTACCGAAAGGGAATGGAATGTCACACGGTGACCTAGTCGTGGTACAAGATAGGTCACTACCCCTTGGGTAAACCGACCGCAAACTACCAACTGGGCATTTATACACCCAAACATGAAATGCGGGTAATTCGGGTACTATCCCAAATATGAATATCTGCTAGGTCAAGATTTCCCCTTTTGTTGTTTGGTTGATTGTTAGTTGTAGTGAAAGAGGATGGACCGTCCAGGTCCATCTTAAGACATTAGTAGAGCAGGAAACATCGTGCAGAATCCTGCCTTATGACAATACGTTGGTCGGTGGGTTACGGTCTGGCACCCACCCCATGGGATTTTACCCACTGGTTGAGCCGCTGAGGCCAACCATTCCTTTGTGAGGGCTTCAGTTTACCCGCTTACCCTCTACTTTCCCAGTTTCTTACACTTGTGCCCAGTACTTCCACTTTATCATCCACGCAGCTACTTGTGCCTTATACTAGTGTATGATGCTTGTGCTTGATAGTTATGTCTGATAATTGGTTCTAATGATTGTGCCTGGTGCTTGTGCCTCATTTAACTGGCTGATACTTGTGCCTAGACTTTATGCCTGACACATATGCGTGTTACGTATGCCCTTTACTTGTGCTAAATGCTTGTGAAGCATGTGTGTATTTGATACTTGTGGCTGCTACATGTGCTTGATACTTTTGCCCGATACGTGTGCCTGCTACTTGTGCGCTATACTTGTGCCTGTTACACGTGCTTCATTCGTGGGCCTTATACTTGCGCCAAATACTTGTGCCAGATCCTTTCACCCGATACTCGTGCCGGATGGTTGTGCGTGGTACTTTTGTATCCTGCTTGTGCCGATACATGTGCCTGATAACAGTGCTTGATGCTTGTGCTTGATACTTGTCCCTCATACTTGCGCCTGAAACTTGTTTCTGAGGCTTGCACTAACTTTTGGGTGCTGTGATGGAAGGAAGACGAAACGTGAATCAATCACACAATGTGATTGAGCCCCAGTTTTTTTCAGTAGATGGCAATTTTGCCCCTTGAAGAATGCAGTCATAGCGAAACAATTCTTGCAGTCATTCCGAGGGGTTCGGCGGCCTAGAACCCCTTTTCAGTCTTCTCCCACAGTTCCCACTTCGATCGCTTGGTCTTCTCATTTATCTTCTCCCTCCTACCGCTGCCTGTCGCTCCCTGATTTTGTTTTTACAGTCTCCCTCCCTCCGTCGTCTTATCTCCACCGTACCAATCCCTCGCCGTTCCCCCTTCCGCCCAGCCCTCGCCATCCCACCCACATGCGTGCGGGAGACGTGCGAGCCACTTTTCGCGCGCTGCAGCTGTGCTGCCATTGGCCGCTGCACACTCGTGGGTGTTCATCACCACGCAACCCGAGTGCTCAACGCTCTCACTCGCCCCACTCTCCCACCCTCTGCCAGCCGCTGCTGCAAGCACGCGCACGTGGTCGGCCTCTCCGCTTTCGGCTCGCCGCCTCTCTCTCGGCCTGCTTTGCGACCTGTCGGCTCGGCCCACCTCCGCCGTCCTGCCGAACAAACCGTGCGGCACCACCGCCTGTGCGAGATAACCCATCAGTGTCACCAACGCCCTCATCATCTGCGCCCTGCGATCCTCCTTTCCGCCTTTTCCGGTGCGATCCCCACTCTAGCAGGTTTGCTTGCGTGCGCGTGTTTTCCGAAGGTGGCCGACGCCGACAGTCGATGATCGTGGGTTTCCCAATTCATCGATCGAACGCTGTGACCAGCTCGAGCATCCTCTCCCACCAATCTTCGACCCGCGCCATTGCGTAGTCCGCACCGGACAGGAAACGTAGTAGGATACTTGAAAGGGGTCCGCTTCCAATTCCGTTCCGTAGGTGGTTCTTAGGGAAGGGGTCTGCTCGTGTGTAGACTTTTCAGGAAGATCAAGGCACAACACGACAAGAAAACAAGGGAAGACGAGGCGAGGGGCAGCCGCAAGGAGTGAGGCAGGCAGAGGAGACGGTGGCAGGCAGGCAGGCAGGCAGGCAGGCAAGCAGGGTGGCAGGTAGTGCGAGGCGCACTGGACGCGAGAGGGAGGGCGAGATGGAGGCAATGTGCGGAGGAAGGCAACGATGGCAACGCCTGCTCAGTTCGTTCGTTTTTTGTGCTGAATTGTGACAACGAACAAGCGGACGCTTTCACAGGTGCTTGCTCTCTCTCTCTCTCTCTCTCTCTCTCTCTCTCTCTT
>SZWC01001511.1:9860-22574 GCA_023375785.1 Penium margaritaceum
AGAGAGAGAGAGGGAGAATGGTGACCTTGTTTGTTTCGAGAGATCTGAAGAACTTGGTCCTTGCCCTTGCGAGGTGGTCAGGCTCTAGACGTTCAGTCGTGGCATCAACCAACCTGTTGTGTATCGTAAGCCATAGCACTATGTATGCTGTGCTAATTCTGTAGTATGGCTGAACGTGGGGGGGGGGAATGGGTGGGTGGGGCTCCATTCCACCTTTTTTGAAGGGCGGGGGGAGACAAAAATGCATGGGGAATGGCTTTCCGAGGACCCCTTAATGTCGTGGAGACGGCGCCATACATCCAACAATGGGTTTGCATCCTCCAATGGGCGTTCACAGGCGCCCACTTTTTCGGTGCCTAGTGGCCATCTCACTCGATGTCTTGATATTGTTTGTTCGCCTTCAATATTCTTGAAGCCCCTAGACGTCTCGTCAGAGCTTCTCGAAGCAGCCACTCACGGTGTGACCCCGCACTCGTCGATCGGCTCGAGCACCACGGACCCAACATAGGCTTCATTCTTATTCCGGGCATTGTATAGATGTGCTGGACGTAGTCAATACTTGTCATCAAAATACACTGACTGATTAATATAAGTTATCGATCTGTCCCAAGTCCTCAAATTGTCTTTTGTCCCGAACCTCGTCCCTGTGAACCACCTCTGTTCCGCTTTGCATAACTCCTCGTATCAAAGCATAGTGGTGCTGGAGGGGCAGCCGGCGCATTAACTACCCGGTGACATCCTCGCACGAGTTTTCAACGCACCTCCACGGTTGAAAAGATTGCTGACCTTGCAAGGAAAATGGTGAACTGAGCATGTGTAACCAACGACGAGCAGCAGTCTGTTGCGAACACTCCGGCGATGGAGGATCAGCAGCAAGAAAACACCGATGCTATCCAGATGATCAAAACAGGGATGGCAGCTTTCATGGAAAATGACGCAACAGCAACGAATCCGACAGCCAACCGGGTGACGGACCTCTTGGGCTTGGCGAACCTTTCACCTTCACCACTACTTGTCGAGTCAACACCTGGCACGATTGGAGAAACTAGCCGACAAGCACAAAATGTTGGCACTCAAGAGCCCAAACACCCATTTGCTCCAACAACTAAACCTGGCGGTGGGGGACCTTTGGATTTCTTGTGCACATGATGCAGTACTCACCAAGAAAATTTTACAACTCTCGAGTTAGCCCGATTTCGACCAGCACATTCCGAGCCCTTCAATCCCTCAAACTCCAAGGAATGGACGGCCACGATATGGCTGACAAGTTTGGAGTTGAACTTGGAGATGTACACTGTTGTTGGGGTTAACGACAAGAATAAAATTGACATCACGGCCTCGGTTTTTCATGGCACGGCTTTAAGTTGGTGGTCTGATCTAAAGACCATCCAATGGTAGCAGGAGACTGATGGGTCCAGATCAACGGCTCAAGGGACCACTCTCATATTGTCCACTGCATGCGTACTATCCCTTGAGCAAATTGATCCGACATGGCACAAGTCCCTCATGCCACCAAAGACATGGAGTGACATCGTGTGTGCTATCCTCGCTCGTTTTGGAAAGTTGAGTGAGAAGTCTAATGGACAGTTCAAGCTTCAACGTCTGTGTTGATAGTCCATTATGGCGGAGTATACATGGAATTTAGGTGAAATCATTACTGATAGCGACCTCACCCCCAACGCCCTCTATTTCTACTAGAACAATGGTACCAAGGGAGGAATTCGGTGAGCAATTATAATTTTTGGCATCAAGGAAGGCCTTTCGCCAATGATCGCAAAAGGTTGATTGTATCATAAGCACGAACTACAATTCTCAAACGCAGGAATCTAATAGCTAGCAACCCCAAAAACTCAGTTCTTATGGTGGTTGAGGAAATTCACCGTTGATGGAAACCTTGTCTTGAATGGAGATCATACATAGCCAATCACCTCACCCTCAAAATCGTGTACACACTAATGGGTTGGGAAGTGAATACAAAAGTGAACATCCATTATTCTATAAAATTTCTCTGTTTTGTGAAACACGTTTACTCTTTTCATGTTTGACAAGAAATGCATATGTGAGCCCTGGTGACATGTATTCATGTTTATGATTATTGATAAATCCATGACTACAGGAATATACCTATTGATACACTCATTGTGGAGTGTATTTCAATTGGGTCAATTAACTATACCTCATGGAGATTGATGCCGTTGATCAACACGATCAACGGCTTTGCTCGATTTGCAGGAAGCCAGGCCATATCTTGCGTGACCGTAAAAAATGGAATTAGCAAATCAAAGAGGGGGAGAAGACAGAGAGAAAAATGAGGATTGAAGAAACAACAAAGGACATGTGTAGACGGCAAGGTTCCTGTCCAGTCAAAAGATTGTGCGCCGACTGATCGTCCATCTCGGGGGCACACACCGCTACAGACAAGGATTCTTGAGATCCCAAAGTTTGACGAGGGATACAAGGACGACCGGTGATACTGAAATAAGTACAATCGAGGATTTGTTAAAGTCGCATAGCGGTACTGGCACTCCTAAATGGAGGAGCTTCTTATAGCTTTCTAAGCAATGACATGGTTTAGAAGCTAGGATTGCAAACCAAACCAGGATTGTTTGAAGGAAAAACCGCCGATGGACGACTATAGCTCCGTCAAATTCGCGAACCAATCTGACTACAAATCAGAGATCTCCATGACGTAACGGTCTGGAGAACTTTCCCGATGAGCGAACAAAAGATCATCCTATGGCAAGATTTCCTCTACTGACACAATCTGTAGGTGGACTAGAGTAACATTTCGGTCTATGCCAGCATCTCTGGTAGAAAATGACTTCTACCTCGGAGAAAGCGACCCACGACGCAACGGAGTTCAAATTAAGTAGCAGAGTTGGAAGCAACAGAGGAAGTTCTGGTAGCCACAGACCACCAACCGATATCTGTGGACATGGACAAGTGATAGTTGTAACACGTAGCTAAAGCGTGGCTAGTCCACGTGGAGGCTGGAGAAGCAAAAGAATGTATAGCTGCTGAGGCAACCACATCGGCCTTGACTCCTGCTAAGTTCACTGCCGTGTTGGAGGAGTCTGCAACACTCATGGAGGAGTTCAAAGGGGTTTTTTTCCCGACAACTACCCTGAGAGTTACCTCCACAACAAAGTATTGACCATCACATATAGACTTGAAGCCAGGCTACAGACCAATGGTGAAGAGGACCTATCAGATGAATCATGAGCTGACCGAACTCAAGAAGTAGCTGGACGCAATGTTCGGTGATGGGTTCAATAGATCTTCCACGTCCCAGTACGGAGACCTGTACATTTCATGAAAAAGAAAACTAGTGAGATGTGGAAGTGCGTGGACTACTAAGCGATGAACAACATCACCGTAAAGAACAAGCATCCTCTTCTATGAGCAAACAATTTTTCTAACCCACTCTGTGGGACCGGAAGTTTCAGCGAAATTGAACTACACAGCGGCTATCATCATATCCCTGCATGTGAGAAGGACATTGAGAAGACAGAATTCCATACCCGATACAGGAACTTTCAGTTCATGATCATGCCGTTTCGACTCAGCAGCGTCCCCACAATGTTTATGGCGGCGATGAATGACATATTCCACTCGTACCTCGACAAATTTTTCCTTGTGTATCTCAACAACATCTTGGTGTATAGCTGCACCCCGGAGGAAGTACCATGGATATCTCCAAGAAGTTTTTGAGTTAACACAAACAGAGATTTTTTTTTGGAAACCTTCAAAGTGCAACCTTGGTTGCCATTTGATTGAGATTTTGGGCCACAACATTGGTGGCGGATGGATCATCATGGACCCAAAAAAGGTGGTGGCGGTCGTTGATGGGCTTATGCCTAGAGTTTTTTGGGACATCCATGTACTTTTGGACTTCTGCAACTACGGCCGTTTATTTGTAAAGGACTACAGTGTCACTGCCTCTCTCCAATCTCACCAAAAAAACAATGAGTAGGAGGACACCAAACAAGAATCGTTCAACTCTTTGAGAAACACTCAGTCCTCCGCGCCAAGGTGGACGACATGTACGACAATGGCAGATCCAAAGGTGGATGACATCATGGCAACTGTCGTATCCAATCCAGCCATGGGAGCTGTTCTCCTCCAAGACAAAGGAGGTGCAGAACAACCGGTCGCGTATATGTCGAGAAAATTGCGCGGACCAGAACTCAACTACGCGGTGCATAGGAAAGAAGTTCTTGCAGTTGTGCACGCATTCAAAGCGCGATGGTGCTACTTGGAATGCCGTTGATGCCTCGTCTGCACCGACCACCACGATCTGAAATATCTTAAGACTCAGCCGAATCTGAGCCATCGACAAACTTGATGGATGGAGTTCTTTGAGTCTACCTTCAATTACGACATTGAGTACCGGCCTGGAAACATTAATCCAGTGGATCCTCTAAGTCGATGACCAGATTTACTGGCCCATATCATGTTGCTCATTGAACAAGACCCATACCTCGTGAGGCTGTTTGTGCAGGGTTACAAGGAGTTTGGCGGATATGACAAGACAAATTCTGGTTCAATGACACCTACTGGTGACGATGATTCACTCGCCAAGATGTCATTCCATTAAACAAGGAGCTACTGATAATGCTATTGGATGAATGCCAAGACATCGGTCCACGTGGACACTTCCACGAGGACAAGGCACTCAAAAAGCTGACAAAACACTACTGGTGAGACAAGATGCAAGCTGATGTGTTAGGTTTCTGCCAATCCTACAACACCTGTCAGTGACAAACATCTTGTCGTACGAGGCCACCCAGTCTACTCCAACCCTACTTGTTTCAACAGAGCCATGGTTCGACATGAGCATTGATTTCGTGATGGGATTGCTGGCCACCCCTGAGGGTTACAATGCCATCATTGTCGTCGTGGACAGGTTTTCTAAAATGCCGCACTTCATTCCAACGACGGCCATTATCACCGTAGAAGGAACAATGCGGCTGTTTCTAAACCAGATTGTATGACGGCACGGTGTGCCACAAACCATCATCAGTGAAAAAGATGGCCACTTCACTAGCCTTTTTTGGTGCAAATTGATGACGTGTAACAGCAGTGAGATCAAGTTATCAACAGTATTCTACTTTCAAACTGACGGCAAACGGAGCAGACCAACCAAACTCTCAAAAAAATCCTCCACACATTATGGGAGATGCACGGCACGACTTGGGCAACCAAGCCGCTGACAGCAGAACTTGCATACAACTCCGCCTTTTCCACCATAACCGGTAAAATTCCTTTGAAGTGGTGTACGACAAACTCCCCGCCACACCAGCAGGATTACAGAGTCAGCAATATTCTCAAGATCGATATCCACCGCAGAAAATTCTCAAGAATTTGGGACAAAGCACTGTAGACCATTTTGAAGACAAAAACAGCCATGAACAAAATGGTCGATCAACATCGCAACGATTACATGTTTAGTGTTGGCGAATGCATCCTCCTCAGCTCAGAAAACATCAAACTCCAAGGAAAGGACTTCGCAATCCTCAAACCCCACTGGTAGGGGAGGTACAGTTGATTTGAGGACTACTGTACACTAGGTGAAGTGTACATGCTATTCTTTAGAATACTAGGAAACTTCCTGTAAAGGCAGTCCTATGTATACTGGTTGTAGTGACATGATCAGTGGAGGTTTGGAAGAGGGGGGAGGGGGACGGTTGAAAGTGTATGTGGGGATTGCAAGTGGAGGTGTATGGTATGATATGTGAGTTGTGTGTAGAAATGTGTACTTGTGTATATTGGTTTGAGTGATTTGTTTGAGGTTGGTTGGTGGTCGTTGGGAGGGGGGCGGGGGAGAAGAAAGTATATGTGGAGATTGTAAGTGGAGATGTATCGTTGGGTGTATGGGATGTGTGCAGAAATGTTTACTTTTGTACGTTCGTTTGAGTGATGGGTTTGAAGTTGGTTGGTGGTTCTTCGGTTGGGGGGGGGAGGGGGGTGTGGGGGCAGAAATTGTATATTGCTCTGTGTACGGGATATAAGTAGAAGTTTAAACATGTGTATATTCGTTGTAGTGTTGTGTTTGAGATTGCTTGATGGCGATTGGTTGAGGAAAGTGGGGAGGGAGGCTGGGGATGGAAAGTACCTGTATGGAGTGTAAGGGGAGGTGTATTGTCAATCGTGTGGGTTTTTTTAAGAGATATACACTTGTGTACGATGGTTTTGAAAGAGCTGGTAGTTGGTCGTTGAAATTGTATGTTGGGATTGTATATGGAGGTATATGGTTGGATAGGTGGTTGTGTGTAGAGAGATGAGCTTGTGTATGTTCCTATGAGTGATGTGGTTTGTGGTGCTTGGAAGGAGGGGGTTTGTGGTGGAAAGTGTATATGGGGAGTGTAAATGGAGGTGTATGGCTAGATGTGTGGGTTGTGTGCAGAAACGTGTACTTTTGTATGCTGTTTTGAGTAATGTATTTGAGATTGGATGGTGGTCGTTGGGATGGGGGAGGAAGAGGGGGGTGTGGGGGTACAAAGTTTATGTGGGGACTGCATATTGAGATGTATGGTTGGATAGGTGGGTTGTGTGTAGAGATATAAACTTGTACAAGTTCCTTTGAGTAACGTGGTCAGTGGTGGTTGGGAGGAGGGGGTTTGTGGAGGAAAGCGTATGTGGGGAGTGTAAGTGGGAATGTATGGCTGGATGTGTAGGTTCTGTGTAGAAATGTGTACTTGTGTATGTTTTTTTAAGTAATGTACTTGAGATTAGTTGGTGGTCGTTGGGGTAGGGGAGGGAGAGGGAGGTGTGGGGGTAGAAAGTGTATATGGAGATTGTACGTGGAGGTGTGTCAATGGGTGTATGGGTTGTGTGTAGAAATCTATACTTGTGTACATTGGTTTGAGTGATGCTTTTGAGATTGTTTGGTGGTCGTTGGATGGGGGGGGGAGAGGGGAGGTGTCGGGTAAAATGTGTACGTGGAGATCTTACGTGGAGGTGTATGGTTTTGTGTATTGGCTATGTGTAAGAATTTGTGTCTGTGTAAACTGGTTCGATTGATGTCTTTGAGATTGCTTGGGTAAGGGAGGGGGAAGAGGAGGTGTGGGGTTGGAAAATGTATGTGGGGAGTGTATGTGAAGATGTACTGCCAGGTGTGTGGGTTTACATAGGTATGTACACTTTTGTATGATGGCTTTGATTGATTTGGTAACAGGTGGTTAGGTGGATGGGGTAGGGGAGAAAATTCTACGTGGGCAAGTGCACATCTTAAAACACAGCAACATGTCTTTGAAAACATCCTTGGGGAATATAAATTAGACGAGTCAGATTTGTACTGTGAATAAACTTATTTTGAACTTTTCTAGGAAAACAGTGGCTACATTGTACATCTTTACTTAGAAATAAGACATACTTCTAAAGTTCAATGCAGTAATGGTTAGAATTGCATTTCAAGAACTGGCGTACATCTGTCTTATACTTCCATCTGGAACAAAAGCAGATCGTTGTTGAAAGTTTGGACCCTTTGGCACAAATTTCATGAGACATGATGTCGGCAGTTAGAACCAAACCTGCCACTGGGGCAGCGGTTGAGAATTCATCCTATCGCTTGAGGGAGAGGATGGTTGCAAAATTTCTTGGTACACGTGGCACAAGCAATCTTACAAAGAAGGATAGTTGCTTACAAAGAATGAAAGAAGCCTTTAAGTTTTCTATAAACAATCTATGTGATATGAGTACATGTACCTCATTTCAGTAAATGAAACTTCTTGGAAATGAGAATCATGCTGAGATGCCTTTATGGGAAGTGTGAATGGAAACATCAGAAATCTTGTGGATAGGAAGCTACGTGCAACCGTCCATTGTGAAAGAATGACATGTAAGGAAATTTCTTTGCAGTTTTTCATGTATGGTGAAGTAAGATGTGTATTGTTTAAGGGGTGTATGAATTAGGGGTAATTGGTTCTAGATGTGGAAGGGATCATTTGAGATCAAGCAAATACAAACTCCTTTCCTCGCTTGCCTTAACCTGCCTGATAGCATGGAGATGTATCCCATATTCCACATCAGCAAGCTCAAATACTACCGTGACTCCAGTACGAACTTTTCCGGCAGAGATGTCGCACCACCACCTCCTGTGCAACTGGACGGGGATACAGAGTACATGATTGAAGACATCCTCGAACATCAACAATGTATAAAAAGGACCAAGTACCTGGTCAAGTGGCACGGCTACGATGCCGCACACAACACCTGGGAGCCCTACGGAAACCTCCCTGGTGAAAGTGTCACTGGCTGTCGTAGGCCGGTGACGCTATTATTGTCGTCACCGGCCTATGATTGCTAATGCGCCAGGAAGTTGCGGCTGAAAGGGGGAGAAGTGTTACGTCCAAGGCATATGCGATTTCTTAATTCTGTGGGTAGACATTTTTTTACAACATTTGTAGCCCATTGTGTGATGGCTTCACGATTTTTTACGCCAACCAGCCAAGGGCATTTTTGCCACCGATCCCGACTTCCGGTATTCCGTTTGAGAAGTTTCTTACAACTTTGACCACATTCCAGAATGGTCTACAGCAGTATCGCAAACCATATCGAGGTTTCAGTATTGTTTGGTTGACTTCTCGACAATGCTTGACTTGTAAAAGATCGATGCATGTATTCTATAAAGACGTGCTTCCATATTCTCGAAGCCCCCCAATTTCTCGTCGGAGCTTCTCAAAACAACCACTAATGGCGTACTCCCGCACACGTCGCTTTGCTCGAGCCAACATACACCTCATTCTCATTTCCGACATTGTATGTATGTGCTTGACGCACTCGGTGCTTTTAATTATAGTATACTTCCTAGTTGGTGAAGGTTATCCATTTGTCCCCATTCGTGAAAGTGTCTTTTTTCCTGTACCTCATCCCTGTGAATGAAATCTGTTTTGCTTGACATAACATCTACTCCAGTAGCCCAACGCGGTAATGGAGGAGATACAGAATCTGCGCGTGTGATTAGTAGTGATTAAAATAGTAAGTAGTGACTACATAGAGAATATATTAACTCTTGAGTGAAACTCATAATTGACCAGCATTCCTCAAACTGTTTGATCTTGCAATCTCAAAGAAACCAACGTTCAGGTTGTGGCTAACAAGTTTAGAGATGTACTTCACAGCTGCTGTAGGCAACAACCATCAAGGGAGAATGGACCTCGTGGCCTTGCTTTTGCATGGTACGACTTTGAGTTTATGGTACGATGTAAAGGTCATCCAAAGGCAGTAGGAGACCGGCGAAGCCCGATCAACAACTCACGCAAAGGCTCTCAAATTGTTGACCGCAGGAATTCTACCTCTCGGACAGATCAATCCGACGTGTCATGTCTCTCTGACTCCATCGGAGAGCCGGAACATATCTGCACGAACCATATTCATCCATGCCTCAAAAGAAAATACACTGTCTACCCCTCAAGCATAGACATGGCTTTTAGATCTAAAAACCATGATGATGTATCCCTCTAGTTTTCTTAAAAGCATCATGTTGAGGCCACATGACATGCGGCTTAGACACGCTGACGCCATGCATTTTTGTCCAATAATCACAAACCCTGTTAATGAGGGGTTTCTGATCATTTTTGGGTGGTGGGTGGGGAGTTTGTATGGTGGTCCGGAAGTCCCCATGCGTTGAAAGGGAACCTGCCAGACCAGGCTAGCACAGGATACCCTAAAACCCAGGGTGTTGAATGAGCAAGGATTTGTGTAAGGTTTGCATGTACAATCTCGGATTTGAAGTTGCATATGAGACATAATAATCATGGAGAGTTTTAGACTCCATTCTTGGATAGAGGAGATTCCAGGCGACGGTGGGGTGAGTTGGGGGAGGAGGGGGAATGGGTGGAACAGATGCGAAGGAGATGTTCTCAACCATAGCCATTGGACCGGATATCTCGTCTTTTGGTGGAGAACCTTTTTGTGATCTGTGTATGATTCGTCTCACTGATCTGTGTTGTGACCTCTCAGCTAGTGTAGATTCTTGTACGGACATCAGCAACGGTGTGCAGTAGGTGATGGAGGGGACGACACACCGTTTTCAGAGACATGGCTTTTCTCTCCTCGTGTGGAGTCTCACGCTTGGTAGAAGTATGGAACCAGCTCCATATGTAGCAGCCACCGCCACTCATGTCACTGACATGTCATTAGCGGCAGTTATGAGTGGCATGGATTCTGCCTAGGTTTAAGGAGCCATGCCTTTGCTTTGAAAGTCTTCTAGCTGAATCTGATTGCCGGCATTAGCAGCATGTATATGTTGCTGCGGTCCAGTTATTTGGAAAACAAATGACATCCGGGGTTGAGGCTGTCGGTCCTCTGGCAGTGCTTACAGAGAAAACCCCATAGGCCGTAAAGTAATGCATTTTCCTGTTTGGCTGGTAAGTTGAGTAACAAGCCTTACAAAGGTGATGGCCTAGGTTAGTGTGGAAGGAGTCTCACACCAAGACTTATTCTTGCTGTGAAACTCATTCATTACTCACTTTTCAAGTTGCTTAACACGCTAGATTTCTATGACAAGCTTTCCCTCTCACAGTTGAGCAGCGAGCACTACTCAGGCGCCAAATGTAGGCGTAGCACGCCACACATTTCAGTCCAAGTATGTGAGACAGTAGAAACTAGTCTTGTCTAGACTAGTGTAAAATCATTTCAAGTTTGGTATCAGAGACACAACATGGTCGATATAGAACAATCAGCAGTAGCAATGGCTCACAGGTTCCAGCTTGGCTGTAACTTGTGCGCCAGTGAATCTGTTGGAAGTTTCCCAGGAGAGTTAGCCTCGCCTAGTGGCAGCTTCAAAACACATTCAATGCAGGATAAATGCTGCCAAAATTTTCATTGCAACATTGACTCCATGGCGGTGGTAGTGTTTCCGCTCACGCAACCGACGCAAAGCGACATAATGATGATGGCGAAGCCGATGCACGTGGCGACGGCAAGGCCACACAGCAGAAAATTACCCTGTCTTCTTTCCTCAAATCTCCCTATTCCCTCCTAGCAACTATGCATTTTCTACTCCTCTCCTATCGGGTGCAACCAGTCAGCAGGTGAGGAAGCAACGTGTTGAAACACGACAGCATGAGAGAGTGAAAAAGTCACACGCTTGCCCTCGCACTCGGTCTCTTGCTGCCATGTGGAAACAAACTGTAGCCACCACTACTGCGTACAAGAGCGTATGAGGGCAGCAACAGCTCACACAGTTGCCACGTTGACATCAAAACCAAGGGAGCAGTAGCACTGAAATAGTGTAGCAGCGTCCGTTTCAACATGTAGCAATAGTTGTAGCAGCATGAAGAATCAGCCATAGAAGTAGCGACAACATCATTAGATGTGGCAGTAGGATTAATAGCAGTAGCTTGCAGCAACAACATGTAGCTTGAGCAGTAGCATCCCTCGTAGAAGTAGCAGCAGCAACCCTACTACAGCAGAAGCCCCATGGCAGCAATGAATACAACCGTGATGACGGCCCTCGCGGTAGCACCTTTGCAGCCGCAAGGACGGGGGCTTGGATGCAGCTCCAACCATAACAAGGCCAAGTGTGTAGCTACGCGAGCTCATGTAGAGATCCCTCCACCTTTGGCATTACAAGGGTGGAGGGGCTGCCGGCCACCAACCACCAGTCAGTGTTGACCTTGGTCCCTCGAACCTCGGAACATCGATGTCCACCTCGACACATCGATGTAGCCACGATGGACCACATCGATGTGGGTGCAGCTGGTTCTGAGGATTTTGGCCACATTTTGGCCACATGTGTGTGGAAATTAGTGAAGCAGAGAAATGAAGTACATTTCCAGCACGTGTACTCGAAGTGCCAAAAAGGTCAGCTTTAAAAAACCTTTTATTTTTACACCACTGTGAAACAACATGACACCATGTAATCTACTCATGTTACTATGGGTCCATGTCATCATTTCACCATGTGACCATCTCACCATGTGACCATGTCACCAAGCCACCATGTCATCATGTCACCATGTCACCATGTCACCATGTCACCATGTCACCATGCCACTATGTCACCATGTCACTTTCACTATGAGACTTTCATTATGGTAAAGTAGGTCATGCAATTTTCAAAGGAAGCAAACTCACATGGCAAATAAACTCATACATTTTAAAAGTCACAGTTTGCATTGATCACAACTGAAGAAGGACAGCATCTACTTGTACTTCTTTGCTGCAGCAGCAGCTCTGCGCTTTGCCGCCAGATTCCTAGCTGCTACAGCTGCTGCTAAAGTGCCACCTGCCTGACGCTTTGACACCCTAGATGCTGCTAGGGCAGCTAGAGCAGCACGCTTGGAGCTGCTCTTTGCACTGCCAAATGCAGGAGGCAGCATTTGAAGTTGGATCACCCCCTGGACCATGCTCTCTTACTCCACCCTCTCCAGCACCCCGCTCTCCTGATCCACCCTCTCCAGCACCTTGTTCTCCTGCTCCTCCCTCTCCAGCACCCTGTTCTCCTGATCCTCCATCTCGAGCACCCTGTTCTCTTGATCCTCCATCTCCAGCACCCTGTTCTCCTGATCGTCCATCTCCAGCACCCTGTTCTCCTGCTCCTCCTCCTCCAGCACCCTGCTCAACTAGTTCCACCTCATCAACAAACTGCTCACCTGCCACTCCTCCCTCCCCTGCACCCATCCCACCTTCTGCTCCATCAGCAGGTGCATTGCTGGTGCTTGCTCCTCCTCTACCTGCCGCTGCCCTGCTCGTGCTTTCTCCCCCCCC
>SZWC01001511.1:22627-35032 GCA_023375785.1 Penium margaritaceum
CCCACTTGCTGGTGCCCTGCTGGTGCTTGCTCCTCCACCACCTGCCGCTGCCCTGGTGCTTGCTGACTTCTCCTATGCATAAACACGCACTGGCCGTGCATGGGGGAGACCAGGCATGTTATTCATGACACGCATGGAGGCCATTATCTCCACCACATCCTCCTCTCCCACCTCCTCCTCCTCCTCCTCCTCCTCCTCCTCCTAACCCTCATCATCAGTCTCCCAATCCTCCTCGGGCTCACTCAGCACACCTTCCTCCTCCACCACCTCTCCGTCATCCTCGCTGGCATCTGCTTCTGCCTCTGCTTCTGCTTCAGGTGCTGCAGCCCTCGCCAAGTCCCTCGCTGCTCTGCGTCCATTCCTGCGATAGTGCTTGCGCCAACGCACGTGACACCGCACGAGGAGCTCTAAGGTTGCCACCTTGAGCCGGTTCCTCCTGGCGGTATGAATGAGCTCATGCGTTGAGAAAATGCGTTTACACTCTAATGATGAGCAAGGTTGAGATAGGATCTTCAGAGCCAGATCCCTGAGCACAGGCAATGCACACATGTATTTTACATGCCACTCGACAGCAGTCATGGTACCACATTGCACCTTTGCAACAGCTGCGACAGCCTTGGCATTCCTACGTGTAGACACCATTGGGTCCTGGACTACGCTAGTCTGTCCCAGCTGGAAGGCTCCCATCTCTTTCATAATGACATCCTGTTGCTCTTCTGGAACCAAGGCCTCCACGACAGCCTGCCAGGACTCCAAGGTGGTGGAATCAGTGGACAGGTCATTCCCGAAGTGTTCAGGATGTAGACGTCGGGCAGCTGCATAAAGGGGACAAGACATGTCCTTTGGCCAACGCTGGTCGAGCCTCCCCAAGACGAAGTTGACGTGGCATTCTGCCACCTTACTTGGCTTCCTCCCTTTCTTCTCAGTCAGGGCCTTCAGCTGCTCAACACAGTTTAGGAGTCCCTCGTAAATCTGCCCTGCCCCCCCCCCCCCCCCCGGGGCGTCAGCCACCCGCAGCACCCTCACCAATGGCAATAGCACATCCTTCAATTGACGCACCTGCAACCAGAAAACCTTGCGGCGGATGAGCGCCCTCACCTCCTTCTTCCTGCTTCTGAATCCTGCATCCCTGCTTGAACCAATCAGCTTCCACAAAGGCAGCTGCACAAACTCCTCCACCTCTGCTCTCAGCTCCAAGAGCCTCTCCACCATGTCAAAGACAGAGGCGAAACGGGTGTCACACCTGGTCTTCAACACCTTGCTCCCATTTTTTCCTTCAGCCATGTCCGGGGCATGGCGTTGTTTGTGAAAAATGCAATGATCTTCGCACACTTCCCAATGATCCCCGCACCCCATGCAGACTTGCCAACATCCTTCATAATGAGATCAATGTTGTGGGCACAACACCCTTGGAAGAATAGCTTTGGGTACCGCACTCTCAGGTCTGAAAAGGCATTTTTGTTCACAGAGGCATTGTCATAGATGACTGAAATGAACTTTGTCCTCACCCACTGTCTCAATTGCTGCAACAATCATGCTTGCTATGTGGTCCGCTTCTCTGGTCAAGCCGCTGGCATCACGAGAAAACAGGTGAACAGCCCCCATGGCATTCACTGCCATGGCATTGTACACAGGCCTAACCTGCCTGTCAGACCACTCGTCGACAGCAAGGCTGGTGCCGTATGTCGACCAACCCTGCATCAAGGGAGCATCAAGTTCAGCCAGCTCAGTGTCTAGCCTGGGCAACAGCTCACCGGTCACTGTGTTTTTGCTTGGAAGCCTGAAACTTGGAGTAGTTTTCCTGGCCGACCTGATGACTTCCATGAGAACTGGTTCTCTACAGAACAAGATGGGCGATGCGGTGATGCACATTAGTTTGATGATGTCCAACTGGCAGCGGTCGTTCTTCTGCTTGTCAGTGTGCTCAACCATGGTAGTCTGGCGGAATGAAGAAGCCTTGTTGATATCAAAAAGCGGTATCTCACCCTCAAGCGTTGTTGATGCTGCCGGCCTGGTGGGACCCGCTGCTTTTTGCTGCTGCTGTGGCTCCTCATCGCTGGAGTCTAGGTGCAAGGTCATCCCCCCAGCTGCTGCTGTCACCTCCTTGTCCTGTGCCTCCGCCAACTTCAGCCACGCAACTGGCTTGTCCTTGGTTCCCCATTCAGTACCTTCTCCCTTGTAGTGCGTCACGTTATGCGGCTACCATCCCGCTGGAGGAGGAGGCATGCGCTCAAGGTCGAGAGCGTCACGACATGTTGGCGGAGGATGTGGACACTTGCCCACGTTTGGATTGTTGCATGCGAAGTGCCCGCGGATGCGGTCACACGTTCTGCTGACTTTCTTGGCACATGCTCCGCAGATAAAGCCAGCCTTCTTCGCCGGCGTCGCCCATGGTTGACAGTGTTTGGAAAGCTCCTTGGTGAGGAAATCACCAGTGAGCCTGCGCCTCCTTGGTGGGTTCCACTTGGTGGCGTAAAACTGGCCGGGCACGGCAGACGCTGGGGTAACCGAGGGGCTTGAGGCACCAGTGGAGCCTCTGTTGGTGCTTGGCTGAGAGCTTTGCTGCGAAGCCATCGTAAGATGACAGAACCGCCGGGCTACTCCCGGCGGTGAAGGCGAGAGTTTTTCCTAAGTGCTCACGACATCATTGAACAGAGCGTCGGTGTGTTATTGGGAGTATGGAGTGGCGGAGTATCGAGTGGCGGCGTCAGCCTTTGGCAGACGCAGACACCGCCAACGAAAACGAGCGTCCGATCTATTGCCGGATCGACGGTGCACGGGCGTTCCGACGATCGACGGTAAACGATCCATAGGCAAATCGATAGTGCACGATTCACTGATCGACGGTACACAATCCGTCGGCAAATCAAAGCAAGATTCTGAACATGCAAACATTCGGTTTGCATGTTTGGACTTACCAATAAACAAAGTTTGAACTGAAAGAGATTTAGTCAAAAATCCTACCGCTGCAACAAGAATTATGAAATATTGTGTTCAGGCATTTGATGTTCAAACTACGGGTATGAAGTGCGATTTTGGACATAAACGTTTTTAACAAAGTTTTACCAAACTGTATCCTATCCTTATGAAGAAGAGATTTTACAAGGATGCATGTTACTGGCCCTCGGAATATCCGCTTAGAATGAAGCTAACTTGCCCCCTCTCATTCCAGGCTGTCAGATGTGTCATTGCTATCTAGCCTCTCCATTGGTCAAATCTCAGCTGGGTCATGCCACATGTCACTGTCATTGCCAGCACTGGAAATGTGGCATGATTCGTGCATGTGAAGTGCTTCCGGGCTATCTGAAGCCGAACCGGGAAACTCCCGGTGTCTGGGATTTGTGCTTGGTCGTCTCGGCCGTGTTAAAAAATTGGGCGCCGGTAGGTCCGGGCGCCCCTACGACACTACACCACATCGAGGCTACATCGATGTGAGTCGATGTGCCGAGGTTGTTGTAGGAACCCTACAATGAGCCTCGAAGGCAACACTGCCACCAGTAGATGAAGCAAAATGGAAATATTAGTGAATTTCCCAAAGGATGATACTGATGAACTTCTAAGGCATTTAAGAAAATCCGCAAAAACATCATTCTCTCTTTTTGATTGAAATCCTCGAGACAAGTGGTAAGTTATTTCCTTTCATAACTTTCATCCTCCCGGAGAAGCAGACACTACATGATTTTTTACATGGGTTCGGCGTGCTGTCAGCGCCATGTTTCACAAGTGCGATCGGTGCCTTGGTACAGCTGCAATTGCCTCTTCCTCAACTTCTTCTGTAGCCTCGTCCTCCACCGGCACCGTAGTTATGACTGGGTCCCCAGCTCCTCCCATGCCTTCCGTTGGGCATGTTGCTGCATGGACCCCTTATCCAACGTAGTCATCTGGACCGTCGTAGCTCAGTTACACTTCGGCGCCTCCCTCTGGAATGGCCATGCTGCAGTTCCTCGCAACTCTTGTGCTCTTTGCTTGTGAGTACCAACTAGAGCAGTTCATCACCCAGTGCCTTAACATCCCCCCTCATAAGCCACAGGAAAGCACGAGTTGTATGTTCGCTAGCCAACAGGTCATAGACAGCAAGATTGAGATGTCTCTCTATGGTGATCCCAATTCATGCCCATTGTGTTCCTATCCAATTCTTTGATGATCTAGCCTAGCTTGATGATTGGCAGACACACTTTGCATCTGATTTTCTTGCATAATGTCCGTTACCCGCATCTTGTCAACTCGCAAAGTGCAACATTACTTTTTCTATCCATGACCCTGATGGCACCTGCATCATCGACTCAAGATACATGCATAACATGAAGCGTTGTTGCCAGTCGTTGAGTATGCTTGGCCCGGTTGGCGATGCACAGTGTTTGGACTCGGTCCGATGAGGTGCATCCTGTGTGTCGTATTGCCGTTGCCTGCTTTTGGGGTCCGTCTAGCGATGTGCACATCACCAAGGAACTGGATGTGCTTGGCGTTGAGCTTAACCTTCTTCTCTTCACTAGTCTCGAATGCATGTGTATAGACATTCTGCACCCTCGTGGCATTAGCATAGTGACTCTTCCTCTGTCTCGTCATGTGATGCTGCATGCAGAGTCTTGTGTTAGCCTGTGATACGTCACTTGTTTGTCGTCCGCATCCTGACCCCTGTCTTAGGACGGGGTGCACGTCTTTGTCATGAGCAGTCTATCCCTGTAACATAGTCACCTCCTACACCACCAACTGTGTCACATACAAAGCTGTACTGTTCATAGAATGGTCCACACGCAGCTTACACTTGGCCTTTACCCAGCTGCCTTTCAGTTGCCTTGCAACATAAAATACATCTATTACACTCGGGGCAAAATGCACAGGTCTTCTCATTTTGTCTCCTCTTCCCGAGCCTCTCACCCTCTTGAGCTGGTCCAGTCTGACCTCATAGGTCCCTTACCTATTGAGTCTCTTGCAGAGCATGGTCGCTGTGTTCTCACCCTCACTGACGACTACTATCGTCTTTTGGTGGGTGCTTTGCCTAATGTAGAAGATCGACACAACGGCTGTGATTCATGATTGGCTCCTCATGGCAAAATTTTTCCTTTGCCGCTTCTGCTCTAACCATGGTGGTGTATTCATGGAGGATGCGGATGCTTTCCTCAGGAGCCAGAGCGTCAAACATGAGATCTCTACACTATACTTTCGGAGTATAACGGTGTCTCTAAGGGATGGAACTGCACCATGGCTCATGGGGTCTGCACTATGCGCATTGAGTCAGGCATGTCAAAGGGCTTCTTCTTCAAAGCAATGTCGCACATGACCTTGTTCTGGACCAGAGTTCCCCACGGCCCCTTGTGTAGTCGTGTAACTCCCTACCAGCATTGGTGTGGGCAACGCACAGATCTTTTTCCTACACGCATCTCGGGTTGCGTTACCAGTTCTGGCTCCCTGAAGATCATCCGGACAACAAACTGGTTATGGTGGCAGTCTGTGCACCTCTTTTGGGGTTTCTTTTCAGTTAAAGGCTTGGCGGCTCTGGGATCTTGTATGGCACCGCATCTTAAAAATACATGACACATTGTTGTTTGAGGAGCTCTTTCATGCGATCTTCCATGTGTCCGTGCTCGTACTCTTCCAGGCCTGTTGCCACTATCTCTTTGGGGAGATTCTACACCGGTGCGCAACGTTGCTCCCTTTCTATCAGTATCCAGAATCCATGGTTCCAACACATCGCCTACGCCTCCACACTCACTAGCTATCCCTATTGTACCAGAGTCACAATCTGAGTTTTTTTTTTACTGCTGACCATGCATCCGAGTCCATGTCTTTGGCTACTAACTCCTTTGACGAGGCAGCTAAGTTCACTTCTTTGGTTGATGACTCTACCACCCAAGCGACCGAGTCTGTCACTCCGTTCGCTGCCTCAGTTGACTTGTCAAGTACTTCTCCGATAATTTGGTCAGTCTCCCTAAAGGAGTAACCTGTCATGTCCTTTCCTCCTCGAGCCCGGCTCGTCCACTCGTTTAGTGTTGGACCAACATAATCACGTACTCCTAGTGGCTGTCTTTGTCTGCGTACCCCAGTGCCTCCATCAGCCTCACATCCTCGGCAAGTACCTTCCGTCCCACATCCTATTCTCACACTATGGTGTGTGGGTATCCATGGACAAAGGTCTTGGATCTGTTTTTCCTTGTCGTCATCACAACGTGCCTTCATCCTCGATCCACATTGGATGTATGCTATGATTTCTTAGGAGCATCGATGGGCTGACTCTGTTTCATTGTCTTCTGCTCCACTTGGCCTTTGCTGCTCGTCTATTGATAGTCAGGCCTTCTTTGCAGGCCATTAAGCCTCTGTGAGTTCAAGGCCATACCTGACGCTGCCCAGTGAGACGCTACTTGCGAGGAGGAAGTGGGCGTTATCAATATGTATGCCATACATGCGCCAATCGACTTGCTTCAAGGTAATAGAGCCATTGGGGTCAAGTGTGTGTTTTTTTTTTAGAGTGGAAGCTGGACAGCACGCTGGATACGTACAAAGCCCGGCTCACTGCCAAAGGCGTTGCTCACGTACCAGGAGTGGACTTCCGCCAGGTCTTATCGCCATTGGCCATTTCACCACTAGCTGCACACTCTTTAGCATGGTCGCACAGCATGGCTCAAAGATCCACCGGATGGAAGTGAGCAATGCCTCCATGCATGGCATTCTCAATGGGGTGGAGCTCTACATGGTTCAATCCCAA
This sequence comes from Penium margaritaceum, assembly GCA_023375785.1. Lineage (NCBI taxonomy): Eukaryota > Viridiplantae > Streptophyta > Zygnematophyceae > Desmidiales > Peniaceae > Penium > Penium margaritaceum. The sequence goes on from SZWC01001511.1 coordinate 29,331, forward strand.
GGTTTCGACGATTGATCTGGTCCTGTGTGGCAGCTACGCAAGGCCCTCTATAGCTTCAAATAGTTTCCCAGGTGATGAAACACAAAGATCAACCATGCCCTCTTGAAGGGTGGCCTCATGCGAAGCGTCACAAATCCGGCTATCTTCTTCAATCCGGTGGACAACCACGCCCATGAGGCCTATATCTTCCTCATGAGGCCCATATCTTCCTCGTTGGCGGTACAGTTGTCCACCACGTCCAGACACCATGCACCTTCCGTACATCATGGCAAAAGCCGCACAAGTGGATCTTCCTCGTTGGCGGCACAGTTGTCTCGTGGGCCTGGTGGCAAGGAGGGATGCATCGCACATACAACTGCAAAATCAGAGTATGTGGCATTTGACATTGGTGCATGTGAGGGTGTGTGGCCTCGTTGTCTGTTGTGTGAGTTTCGTGAACCCGCATCACCCATCACGCTACACTGTGATAATGAAGGTGTCATCACCATTGCAAACAACGATGACATTCATCAAACCCAAAACACATCAATGTGGAGTATCACTACGTATGCACATTGTTGCATGAGAGCATCATCCACATTGTGTAGATCTGGACTGTGTGATTGCCAGCTGATTTCTTGACGAAGGCCGTCAAGCACGTATCGTTCAAAAGGTTTTTAGTTTGGTTCATCTGCATACGTGAGTGTACAGTCTTTCATGCGTGAGCTCCCTTACCTTGTGCTGTCTTATGTATGCTCTCACTCTTCATGTGCACTGCCTCACAGATCTGTGTTTTGACTACTCGGTTGGTGTACATACTTTTGTTGACGACTCATTCGGCGAGCATTTTTTCCACAACGGGCGAGGGGCTCAATGATAGAGGGGACGTCACATCGTTGTCAGAGACATGGCTTCCATCTTCTCTTGCACTGTCTCCCATTTGGTAACTGTGCGTGTCTAGCTCTTTTGGCATCAGCCACCGTCACTCATGTCACAGGCAATCATATGCGGCTGTTCTGAGTAGCGAAGAGTTTGCGTAGGCTCAGGTAGCCATAACCTTGTTTTGTAAGTTTTCTAGCTCATACTGACTGCACGGCTACGTTTGTAGCGTTGAAACTTTCTATAGTCCAGTTTTTCAAGGAAAACAGACGACACCCGGGTTTGGGGTTGTCGGTCCTCTCGCAGGGTTGCCCGAGAAAACCCTATAGGCTAGAAAATGGTGCATTTTCCAGACTGCCTGGTGGGCTAAGTAATAAGCCTCACAAAGGTGAGGGCCTAGGTGTGGGAGAGTTCTTACACCAAGACTCATCCTTGCTATTAACCTATTGACTACTCACCTCTAGTTGGAAAACTTCCTCTCACAACTTAGCAACCAGCATTGCTCAGGCGCGAGGTCTTAGCTCACCAGACCGCACACTTCAGTCCAAGTGTGTGAGGTGACAAAATTCACTGGCCTAGACTACCACGTCTTTCGTTAACCACACGCACAAGATTGATCTCACCGCTCTGGAATAGATTTTGACCAAATCATATCTAAACGTCTCTTCCTTTCAGTCCCTCCAAATGGCTTCACCCAATACCACCTGTATGAGAAATTGCTAGGAAGCTTCCTAACCTTGCTGCTGCTGATGTGGCGACACTGTCCAGTCAGCTGGCACACTAGCAAGCAAGCAGGTGCAAGAAACAGCAAGGATCAGGCTAGGGAGACGCGCAAAGCCTCATAAGCTCCAATAGCTTAGTAATGCAGAGAGAAATGACAACTGACAAGCACACAGCATAAATACCTGCCGCGGCACACGGCGGGTGACGCACGCGGCAATGTCAGTTTGTCCTAAAACCGGCTCAAAACCACTATTTTGACCGCAACTCTGCGCATAGGCATCCAAACGCAACACCGTCTGAACCCAGAGATGCACAATCTCGAGCCGGACGCTACGACTGGTCACACGCACAAGTTCGGCATCGATCGGTGGACAAACAATACAAAACATGCAAATCGGGCTCGAGAGCCAGTCCACCGAGAAAACTCTAGCGTTTGTAGAAAAACTGCTGAGCACCCTAGCAAGCACCCGGAACGTCGTGGCAGCCGTCTGGTAGCTGCTGGTGGATGGATCCACCAACTGTCAGTGCTCCGGCGCCAGCTGGGCCCGCATCATGGATCTGCACGAGCATGGACACGGCCGAGTGGTCACACTAAGCTGTACAAATGGACGGAAACAACTCACATCACAACACTCCCCCATGACCCGATGGTACGCATGTCCATACACGTGCAGAACTGACACAGGTGCACAACAAGATGCTCAACAGTCTATGCTCACACACCCCACTCTCAGCCACTTTCAGGCAAGGGGCGTAGCCCGATAGAACGAATGGCCACCATGAACTTTCCGTGCGCAAGTGCCTTGGTCAAGAAGTCAGCCCGTTGCATGTCCGTGCCGACCCATATGACGCAGATCACCTGTCGCTCCACAAGATCATGCACAAAGTGATGCTAAACAGCAATGTGCTTCGTGCATGCATGAAACACACCAGAGTTCTCTGCAATGGCAAGAGCACTCTGGTTGTCACAACGCAGAACGATACAAGGCACAGACTGAGGCAACTCACGACATAGACGCTGCAACCACACCGTCTCAGCAGCCCCAGCCCCTTAAGCAACACACTCAGCCTCTGATGAGCTACATGCAATAAAACCCTGCTTGCCACTGCGCGCCACGACACAGCGGTGTCACCAAGCAGGAACACGTAGCATGTCTGACTGCGCCCATCAGGACTCCACGCCCAGTCACTGTCTGTGTAACCGTCGACTACCACCGAACACTGCCGTCGAAAGCAGAGTCCGAGGTACGGTGTGGACACCCCGTACCGCACCACTCGCACAGCAGCATGAAGGGCTCTCGCCCAAGGACACTGTGAAAACCGTGCAAGGAGGTGGACGTAAAAGGCAATGTCGGGTGGTGTGGTAATGGCCAAGTACATCAAAGAGCCAATCAGGCGCAAGTACAGGGTCACGTCCATTGTCTCCCCCAGGTCTGCGCGATCATCCACCTTCAGAGCATCCTGCCCGTCAGGTGTGATGGGGGTGGAGGCTGTAGGAACTGCACCCAGGAGGTCAGCAAACCGCTCCCCCACAACGCGGGCGTAACGTGCATGATGTAACAAGAGTGTCCGTCGCTCACGATCACGCACAATCTCCATCCCGAGAAACAAAGCTACAGGATGAAGGTCCTTCATCCTATAGGGAGCCTGGAGAACTGCCTTGGCCTCCTTCACGGCCTCCAAAGAAAGAGACGCAATCAGGAGGTCGTCCACGTAAACCGGGATGGCGGTGAAGCTCTCAGCTGTCTGTCTGAGAAAGAGGGACGGGTCAGCGTCACTCTGAACATAACCGGGAGGTGTCAGTTTATCGGTGATCTCCAAGTTCCAGCACCTGGGTGACTGTTTCAGGCCGTACAAGGCCTTGCGCAAGCGCCAGACCTTGTCACCGACCTCGAATCCAGGTGGGTGGACCATGTAGATCTCCTCCTCTAAGGTGCCATGGAGGAACGCGTAGTTGACGTCCATCTGGTGCAGCTCCTAGTCGTGGTGAGCAACAACCTCGAACAGAGCGCGAGCTGTGGTCATGCGGCCAACCGGTGCAAAGGTGTCAGTGAAATCTACTCCCTCAACCTACGGAACCCCTTGGCCGTCAAGCGAGCCTTGTATCGATCTAGTGTGCCATCGGGCTTCACCTTCTTGCAAAAGACCCACTTGGCCTGTACAGCCGTCCGCTCAGCGGGAGGTCGACAAGCTCATAGACACCGTGCTCACGGATTGCTCTCAGCTCATCCTCACAAGCAGCACGCCACAGGTCTGCATCGTGAGCTGAGAGTGCCTCCTTCAACGTGCCTGGATCAGGCATCGTCGAGGGAGTGCTCCGGGTGGCTAAGACACACGCCTCCGGACTCGGTCTGACCACGACAAGGTCGCCGGCTCAGCGGTCCGCTAAGCCCTAGTGGCCAATGGTCGAAGACGACCACCGGGCTCGCGGGAGTAGCNCTCATAGACACCGTGCTCACGGATTGCTCTCAGCTCATCCTCACAAGCAGCACGCCACAGGTCTGCATCGTGAGCTGAGAGTGCCTCCTTCAACGTGCCTGGATCAGGCATCGTCGAGGGAGTGCTCCGGGTGGCTAAGACACACGCCTCCGGACTCGGTCTGACCACGACAAGGTCGCCGGCTCAGCGGTCCGCTAAGCCCTAGTGGCCAATGGTCGAAGACGACCACCGGGCTCGCGGGAGTAGCTTGATGCGGCGCTCACCTCAGGCTGCGGGGAAGGCTGTTGAGCCAGAGCCGTAGAGGAAATAGGTGCATGCACGAGAGTGGGTGTGACAGAGGGGGCTTACACTGGCACGGGATCAGGTGTGCCAGAGGGGACTGACGCTCGTACGGGATCGGGTGTGGCAGAGGGGACCGACACTGGTACGAGATCTGGTGTGCCAGAGAGGTCTGAGACCAGCACGGGATCACGTGTGCCAGAGGGGACTGACGCTCTAATACCATGAGAAATTGCTAGGAAGCTTCCTAACCTTGCTGCTGCTGATGTGGCAACACTGTCCAGTCAGCTGGCGCACTAGCAAGCAAGTAGGTGCAAGAAACAGCAAGGATCAGGCGAGGGAGACGCGCAAAGTCTCATAAGCTCCAATAGCTTAGTAATGTAGAGGGAAATGACAACTGACAAGCACACAGCATAAATACCTACCGCGGCACACGGCGGGTGATGCACGTGGCAGTGTAAGTTTGTCCTAAAACCGGATCAAAACCACTATTTTGGTCGCAACTCTACGCATAGGCATCCAAACGCAACACCGTGTGAAGCTACAGATGCAGAATCTCAAGCCGGACGCTACGACTAGTCACGCGCATAAGTCCGGCATCGATCGGTGGACAGACTGCAAAACATGCAAAAGCTCGAGAGCCAGTCCACCGAGAAAACTCTAGTGTCTGTAGAAAAATTGCAGAGCACCCAAGCGAGCATCCGGTACGTCGTGGCAGCCGTCTGGCAGCTGCTGGTGGATGGATCCACCAACCGTTAGTGCTTCGACACCAGCTGGGTCCGCATCAGGGATCTACACGAGCATGGACACCTCCGAGTGGTCACTATACGTTGTACACATGGATGGAAATAACTCACATCACAACACTGTATTCCCATTCTAGTCTTCATCCTGTTCTCCAACCACCACTCCTGTCCCATACTAAGCTGACTTTGTTGCCCATGCCTGCCTTGTGCCTATGTGGGCACCGTTCTTCCTTCACCTTGAGCTTAAGGGGATGCTAAAGTTCCCTCAATTTGGCCAACAGCCCATGGAGCTACCATACATGGATGTGTAAATACACATTTGAGAGATGGATGGAAAGTAACCCCTTCTCACCGATTGATGTCATTTCACCAAACAAAAATGGCTGGTTGTGAATCAAATGATGGTCTTTGCACACAATTTGTATGGTCCCTGTACACACATGCACATAAATATCTCGCCAATGTCTTCACATGTGGGAAAATGTTTTCCAAAAAACCCATCCCTATACCCCACTTCACTACATAGCAACAGGCATGTAGCACACGGTTGCCTTCCACCCTTCAAAGTGAGGTAGAACACACCCTCTCCCCCCCCCCCTCCCTCTCCCCTTCCCTTGCACCCTCACTCCCCCTCTATATCCTCCTTCCCTCCCCCCC
>SZWC01001511.1:88674-105893 GCA_023375785.1 Penium margaritaceum
CCCCGCCTTTCCTCCCTCTGTCTCCTCCACCCACATCCGAACAAGCACAGACTTGCTCTTCTCTTTCAAGACCGTCCTCCTCACCTCACACTGGGTGACAGTCGCAGCCCATGCCGCGAAGGCGAGCAACACCAACAGCAACGCCCGAGCAGACGCGGACGCGGACACCGCCGTCCCAGCGACGGAATGCGGAGGCGCCGCCGCCGGCCGCCCGTCGGCCCTCACCATCGCCCGTCGTTAGCCGTTTGTCGCCACCGGCCACGACACCACCACTCCGGCTGAGTGAGGAGCTCCTGCCCCCACCCACCACTCCCTCTCCCTCTCCACCACACCCTCTCCCTCTCCACCTCTCCTCGACCACTCCCTCTCCACCAATCCTACGCTTTTGCCGCCAGATAGCCGCTCTCCTGCCTGCTGCTGCGAGGAGAGCCACCGGCCGGACACAAGTCCCCCCTCCCTGTTGTCGCACTAGCTCAACTCCTCCGACTTCCTTGTTTGCTTGCCTGCTTGTTTGTTTGCGTGCTTGTTTGCTTGCTTGCTTGTTTGCTTGCCTGCTTGTTTGCTTGCCTGCTTGTTTGCATGCCCACGTGCTTGCTTGCATGCGTGTTAGTGCCCACGGAACAATCTCGCCTCAGGCCCTGAACCGACACAAGAATTTTGATTTTAATTCTGTATTCCGGAAGCGGGACGCGGTGCCACGAGCCCGTCCGCGAGAGCTGGCGAAAGCTGCCAAAATTGCCAAAACAATTTGCGAAGGCCGTGCCCCAGAATTGCCGAATTTCAGCCTTCATCGAGCCTCCCGATCGAAATACAGCGGGAATGTCTGTCGTGGACAGCTTGCGAGGAGTGTCGAAAGTCTCGAAGTCATTAGCGATTTGCTGACCGGCCGACGATCGATGAAGTTCATCTACGCACTTCAGTGTGCTTCATCCTTCATCTCGGCCATTTCGACGGGCCAATAGGAAAGAAGTCGGCAGATTATAGATGAATGAAACCACGGAAATTCTTGTGCGACGCGTACGCAATAGATGAGTTTATCGATGTTTGAAAGTCGTTTTCCCACGTGTTTTTATTTTAGCCGATGGACCGATTTCGTTACATTGTCGCGTTTGAAACTTTGAAATTTGAACTTCCGAATGCAAACAATCGGCCGTGTTGCTAATCACCTCGAGGCGCTCCTCCGTGTCGCGGGTGGGAGAGGGAGTTGCCCGTGGCCTGGGCACTTGGCATCTGCTTGCCTTTGCATTCCTCACCCGTCACAGTTTCAACACACCCGCCGCCATGGCTGCCTCCTCCTCATCCACCGGTTTTCCATCATCCGCTCCGCCAAACACCGCCTCTCATAGCGGCTCTGCAGTTCTGCCGGCAGAATACTATGGGAACACCTTCCCGTACAGTCAGGCGACAATGCCCCACCTTAATGTCTACGCGCGCATGCAACGCCGTCATCGCGGGGCCGAGGAGCCCACTGGAGAGGAAGACGGGTACAACCTGGAGCCGTGCGTCGGGAAGGATCAACCTGCCTACGTCCGCAGTGTGTACACGCCGTACGCCCCGCTTCCGGGTCGCTACGTCGCCGCGGGCATTGCACCGCCGCCACCAAGCCCCGCCATGCGTGGCGAGGTACTTCGGGCCAAAACCGTTCCAGACATGGGTGCCGCACGCTCGCCCGCGCCATCAGCGTCTGTTGGCATGCAGCCAACTGCACCATCGCATGGAGTCTCTGCGGGCCATGCGAGTATCGGCCTCGGTAAGGGCTTCTGGACGAGCGAGCGTGATTGCGCGCTTGTCCAAGCCGCATTGGATCACGCGGCGGAGTTTAGGTACAGCAGCGGTTGGATGGCCAGACTTTACGACCGCATTAGGCCCATCTTGAGTACGTCATTTGGTCTTTCCACGCATCTATCCCGTGCTCAACTCTGTAGTCGCCTTGATGCCATAGGGCAACTTTGGAAGCTTGCTTTCGGTTTGGTGGGACAGTCGGGTGGACCTCTGAACTGCAAAACTTGGCAAACTGAGCTTGGCGTGGAAAAGTGGGACGACATGAAAAAAATCAACCCGCAACAAGCCAAGTTGGAGGGGAGGCATATGCCTTAGTATGACATCGCCTCAAAGTCGGCGGACAAGGCTCGTGGTGATGATGTCTTGACAAGTGATGCGGCGGCCATGGAGGATGACACCACGCCACCCACAGACGACGACCGCAATGAAGAGGACATATGCCGTGTCCGCCGCAAGACCGTGGTGGACAACAAGATGGAGTACGTTGAGAAGATGGTTCAACAAGCGGCCACGCTAGAATGCATCATCAAGGAGGATGGACCCAAGACGACGTACGGTAAGGCCGTCCTCATTGTGAGCAATGACAAAGCCCTTCCCCGTGAGAAGAAGCTTCCTTTACTTCGTGCATTGAAGCAAGACCCTTTCCGTTATGAGGAGTGTGTGTTTTCTGATGGGGAGTTACGTTTCGACGTGATCCTTGACATCTTTAGGGTGAACCCGTATGTTGCGGACTTGACGGACCGTGCATACGACACGGCCAAGGGTGGAGATGCTAGCGGGTCCCCCGCAGTTGGGGACAATCATGAGCCATTGACCTCAAATGAGAGTTTGGATGACTAGGAGTAGCAAGGGATTTGTACTAGTGGTCCATGGTGAAGAATGATTTCATCGTAATTACGAACATGCGTCTACTCCTCTCCATGTTCACTACCTCCATCATCATCGTCACCATCTTCCTCTTGCCGTGCATTGTAACCCCTCCACATTGCTTGAGCTATGTCATCCCTCAAAGCCCTCATCCTTGCATCACCATACATACGACCCCTCACCGCATACTCTGGCGCACATTGTCTCTCCCCATTGGCACATTCATCACCTCCCCCACATCTTCCCTTGCTTGAATAAGATTGCGCATCGCAAAACAAGAGAGTAGCAAGCGGCCTTGGAATGTAGATGAGTATGCGGGAACACCCCGCATGATGTGGAATCGCGCTTTCAAGATGCCAAATGCACGTTCAATCATCGACCGTGCCGACGAATGACGCCGATTAAATAGCTCTTGTGCATCTTGTGGTTGTTGTGCTCTTGGACCAAACTCTTGCAAGTGATATCTCCTCCCCCTATTGGGTGTCATGCATCCGTGTCCTTCCGGGAAGGCGGCATCCGCGAGAACATACGTATCCGGGGGTAGACCAAAGCCACGCCGCAACGCATCGCGGAACATGCGTGCATCGTGAGCGGAGCCCCCCCAACCACAGAGGACGTAGGTGAACCGCAAATCCGCATCACAAGTAGCTAGGATGTTTTGTGTTATTTATTGATGGTGGTTCACATAAGCCGCACGATGCCGCAAGCTCACAATGACCGGCACATGAGTGCCATCAAGCTCACCAACGCACCTCGCAAAAGAGGGAAGATAGTCCATCCGTCCCTGCCATGCCGCTGGCGGTGGGTCACCGGGTTGAGGGTACCGAATGACTATAGGTGCAAGGCTTGTCAAGGCAGTTACAACCTCTCGGATGACTCGGCCAACTGTTGCCATTCCATGCTGGAACCTTTCAGCTAGCTCACGGTGCGACATGGCATGACACACCCATTGCACCCATAAAAAAACAAGCTTCTCCTCCACCGACACCAAAGTACCGCGCAATCTGTCGTTGTTCCGCAAGAGGGTGAGGATGTCGAACCATGTCTCGCGAGTCATGCGGGTCATGTTCTAGAGGCGTTGTGGGTGGCCGTTGTGAAGCTCATGTAGCTAGTTGAGTCCGCCAAAAGGTGAGTGACGCATACGACGTCTTAGCGTAGCCGAGCGCAATTTTGAACAGATGTCGGCAAGAAGCGAGTGCACCATCACTAGAATGAAGGCGCGCAGACGGATAGCGTGGCGAACTAGTGCGCCTTGCACTTGATGTCGAACTTTGTCGTCGTCCATGGTGTCGAGGGCGTCAAAAAGTAGAAGGAACACCCTATTGGCCATGCCTTTAATAGTTGGGCGACACGGGTAGTCCCAATGGCGACACCTTTCCATGGACGACGTCGTCCATGGAAAGGTGTCGCCACACGATTATTGGCGGGTGCGGTGCGTGGGACTGCGCCTCGCCGATGGGGTCGTTGACTGTGGAGGTCAACGGTTCAAATCCCCGAATATGCGACTGTCATCGATAAGGGAAACTCCGGGGGCAGGAAAGAGGCGCTGAAAACCGCGAAATCAAACTTCAGTCGCTTCATGAATGTGCAGCGGGGGTTTCAGCAGAATTACTTCATCTAACTGCTAAAATTCGAGAAAAAATAGATAAATGAAAGTTCAACGATATCGGGGCCCGGCCGAAGTCTCATTTGGAATCGAGCGCTAATTCTAATCGATCTGCCGTATTGTCACTCATATGCGCGCAAAACAATTTTTTTTAGTTCGCCCAGGTGTCACATGATAGATTCTTTCACGTCTAGGTATTCGTCCCCAAAATTCTTGCTTTAACCACATTCATCTGTTTACTCTATCACTCAAATAATCATTCCATTGACCAAGTTTTTTGCAAAAGTAAAGGAGGCACTTGGAAAAACATTAGTCGGGTTCAGGTGAAAGGAGGCACACAAGCACATTTGGGAAAAACTTAAACTAGCAAGGCAGGGGCTAAATGGAGCCTACAGCGCAATGAAATCCTTCGGTTCAATAGCTACGCGACTCCGTTGTTGCATGCGGCACTAGGAAGTGCGGTAATGCACAGCCGGATGGTGCACGAGTGACGGCTGGCTGTTGATTGCATCGTACTGCTGAATGAAGAAGGATGCTCAAACATCCAAACTTCGATGTTTGAAGTGCCTTGCGATGACCGTGGTCAACACTGCAACGAGGGGTAATCGAACAGTGGGCGGATATGAATATCTGGGAATAACTGGTCTACCCACCCACTTCCTCGCCCAAAAAATTCTAAAATAACCTGGTATAGGAGAATATAGATGGCAATAAAAAGAAAACAAAAAAATGGACGCATATGAGTGACAATACGGTATGGCCGTGGTCACAGATCATCACTCATGGGCCTGACAATTCGACGAGGAAAAGTGCCTGATGGTGTCTGTTCTGGCACGAAGGTTCGCATCTCTCACCGCCCTCGCTGTTGGCTCTAAAGATTTGACATGTTCGCGCTAGCATTGTCACCGCCACAACTGGTCATTTGTTTGCGTTACATACAAACCGTTTGTTTTTGGGTTACATAGAAATGGAAACATTTTAGGGCGTGCAGGCCCATGCAACAACGGACATGAGCTTTGTGTGTGAGTGCGATGCAAGACGGCAAGAATTTGGCTAAGTTTTGAATGCAGAATATAAAAGAACAAGGAGAGAGTACAAATGAGCCCCTAGCGGGCTTAAGTGGGCGCTGGCGGCTAGCCGCACCGGGCCTCGTCACCCCCGCTAAACCTAAATGAGTCAGCGGGGAGAACACACTAAGTACACCACGATAGCAATAACGGTAGTCTCCTCGAGGCACCGGAACAGCTCTGCGAGCGCCAAGGTCTCGACCCCCTAGAAAACAGGAGTAGTGCCAGAAAGTCTTGGAATCAACGTCCAGACATCACACGTAGCTTTTTGAACATCGGAAGCGCTAGTACAGCCACCGGGTCTCCTCCTCGCACTGGTATAGTCCACCAGGTGTGCGGGTCTCAACCCACCGAGAAAACTCTCTTAGCTTCGGAGAAGCCATCGGGGCTGTCAAAACACATTGACCGTGTCTCGCCGGCGCTCTCGTAGGTGCTGGAGAAGTCTCGAGACACCCCGGAGGCTCGTTGTGTCGTCATGCCCTCCTCTATCATGTACCACCAACGTGGGTATATGGATAATGCATCGGCGTCAGTCGTGACGGGTGGAAGCCACACAAACCACCACATAACAATACTTTGTTTTCTTACTTCTGTGTGTTCACGCCGCAAGGACATCGTGATTGGTGGATTGGTCATATCTCTGATGTAACCACAAATCAAGGTCTAAGAATTTGTAGGAATGTATGCCCCCCACGTCCGCGGAGGCCTTGTCGAGGTCGACCCAAAAGAAAAAAACCACGGACATCGGCCTAGATGTCCAGACAGACCCCGGATAGTACAAAATGACCAGTCCGACGCCTGGACGAAAGGGTAAGGACTCTACGTTGGGTTGGGTCCAACCTTGGCGTCGCACTATCCCATTTCACGGAACTGGTCGTCATGGTAAACTATTGAGACTCGTGAACCGGCCTTCAAACATGGTCAAAATGCAATTGAAAGAAAAGAAATTCAACCATCGTCATAGCAGAAGGTAAACAAATGAAATGCCGCCTACAATTGCGTCATCTTAGTTTTCATAACATAATGAAATATTCAAGATTCATCCAAACTTGTTAAATAAAGGTTTTGTTTGTGAAGTTCATCATAGTCATGTGAAACTAGCATGTTCACAATGCAAGAAAAACTTAATCTCATAAAGAGAAATTCATCATCAGATAAAACCACATTCATAAAAAAAGAGAAGAAACATCTTTTGAGGTTCTTCGTCAATATGTTGGTGAATTTTTATACATAATACTGTATCGTCAAGCGCATTCGTTCAATTTTTGGTTGTGTTTTCTTGGCTTTTACATCCACACAAGCTGGAGTAAATCCAACATAGCTTGAGGTAACTTAGGAAGAGTTCACCCAAACCATGCACAATGTTTAAGAGCACGTATGGGCAAGCAAAAACAATGTTTTGAACGAATGCAGGTGACAATTTGGCAATCCATTTAAAACCGTTCTCTGCCTCCACGGACGAGGTAAAGTCTCATAGCAAACCTTCTATCATGTGGTCCGGATTGCGGGCAATGTTTTAGCCTCTTAAAAGATGCTTATCTGAATACTTTTGCTCAGTTACTATTTAACCCTATGCACGCTTTACGTGCAACACCTGCCTCTTGTCTTACTTTTGTGTGTTTTGGATTTATTGAGTATTTTTCTCTTCAACTTGTTGCACCTACACGTCCACAGGACAAAGAAGACAAGTCTGATTTAGTTCCTGATGTTGTGTGCCAAGTACATGAGACTTTCCTCAAAATCAGGCCACAATAAATATAAGAAAGTTTGCAGAAATATAGATAATGTCTTCTTGCCAAACCATTTGTATGCATCATGTCATGGGTTACATGGTATGTTTCATGATATTTGTTCTTCTTTTACACTGTTGATATAAACATTTGTTACTTCTCCTTCACGTTTCCTTTCTCTTTGGCACTCCGAAGAGACTCTAGGGTTGTGAAGACACGGTCAATCTGTTGTGATTTGTGACGTTCCGGTTGACGTGTACAGTTAATTGTGACCACTCGGCCGTGTCCATACTCGTGCAGATCCCTGATGCGGACCCTGGTGGCACCTGTCCGTCATGTGGCGGACTACCAGCCTGGAGCTGACCGACGACCGTTCCAAAGCTCTGGACGTTACCCGGGACCTCCTTCAGTTTTTCTGCAGCACACAGGACTTTATCGGTGGACTGGCTGTGGGCCCGATTAGCATGTTTTTGTATTGTGTGTCCACCGTTTGATGCTGGATGCATGCATGTGACCAGTCGTAGCGTCTGGCTTTTGATGCTGCACGTCTAGGTTCAGACGGCGTAGCGTTTTGATGTCTACGGAGAGTTACGGCCAAAACAGTGGTTTTGGGCCGGTTTTAGGACAGATCTTGCACTACCGCGTGCGACACCCGCCGTGCGCCGCGGCAGGTACTTATGCCATGGACCTGTCATTTGTCATTTCTCTCTGTAAATGCTATTGGAGCATTCTGACACTTTGCCTTTTGTCTCCTAGCCAGACCCTTCCCGTTGTATGCACAGCTTGTGACTGTCGTCATCGTCTGACCAGGCATTGATGCCAAGTCGGCGGCTGTGTCGCTAGGAAGCTTCCATGCATCATCTCATGGTGTCAAAACGGTGAGACAGTTAGTACCGAGCTGCACAGCAGAGATGCAGCAGAGCAGCAACAGTGAGAGTCACCACTAGAACATATCCACAAGGACCTATCGACGACGATAGCGGATCCCCGTCAACGTCGCTCACCATCATTACGAGAGATTGTATCAATAGCAACTGCTAGCGCTAGTAGGAGACAATTGCAGTAGACTGTAGTCGCGAGCAGTTGTAGACATTGGTACATACAACACTAGTAGCAATGAGCAGCAGTAGAACTAAGCAACAACAGCGCTGAGCAGCAGCAGCTGCAAGGCAGCAGCAACGGCGGTAGTAGCATGCGGTGGCAACAGCGGCACGCAGCGGCAGCAGCACAGTAGGAGCACGCACTGGCAGCAGCAGTGGCAGCATCAGCGGTGACACCTGCAGCACGACAGTAGTAGCGATAGTAGTGCGCGGCTCCGGCAGCAGCGTGCAACAGCTGCAGCGCGTAGCAATAGCAGCAGCAGCACGCAATTGCTGCCACAGCCGTACACGGAGCCGCTAGGCGGCTGCCCTACATGCTGCAATGCGGCTGCAACTGCAACTGATGCCGCAACAGTAGTAGCAGCTGATGTTGTAGTAGCAGCAGTAGCTGAGTAGAAGCCGCGCAGCGGCTTTCACTTAGTTTCCGAGCAGGTGCTACGGAGCGGCCGCCTGCTTGCGCAGAAATTGCGTAGGCTGACCAAAGAAAACAAAGGAATGCGAGCTGACGTCAGCATTTTTAGTTTGGTGACGTCATCAGGTCTTGCTGTTGTCAGCAACTTCCTGCTGACGTCAGCACTTGCATTACTGAAAGTTTTGGTCTGAGGGACAAGAATTTCCAGCGTTTCAACTCCTCGAGAAACCCTCGCATTTCTGCAATTTGACCACATTGACGCTTTGGCCCAAAATGAGCGGCACCATGGCTCCGTCGGGCAAGAAGGGAAAAGGGTACTAGATCCCTCTTCTTCCTCCTCAGGGTCATGAGCCCATGCTCGCACGCTATTAAGGATGTGTGGAGCCAGCAAGACGAGATGTGTTGGCTACAACGGGAGCTGATTGACGCCATCTTTACACCCACCGAGCTTCTTTGAGGACATCCCACAACTCCACAATAGACTTCTGAGGGAGCGGCCGGGGTCGCACCCTTCACACAGTAGTTTTGTCCAGCACCGGAGGTAGCAGTTGGATCCGACCCGCCACCTTTAGATCCTTGGGATGAGAATCCAGACATGCCAGGCATGGAGGGCGACTCCCTCGACCGCGAGATTCGTGTGCTTCAAGAGCATCTCCGCTAGCTTCAGACGAGCTCTCGGCCCCCATACACATCCCGCTTTCTGGAGTTTTGATCATCGCCTGACCTCCACCCCAACAACTTCCCCCTTCTTGGCGTCTTTCCCATCTCTCGTCCTTACCAGCCTGTTGTTGCTCTCCTTATGGAGCGGCAACCCAAGGACTTCGAGACGCCGCCCCTACGGTATGTCACCAATGACGGCTTTGACTGCTGGGAGATCCTCTTTCAGGTGTGGGCCACTTCAGAGTGCGTGTGGCCCTAATACCACAGTTCGTATCAGAGTACGAACCAAGCTCAGGTGCTAACAGTGACTAGGGCGATGTGCAGACGTCTCTACGCCATGACGCGTGAGACCGTCGTCGACTTCCGCTCGTTCCTAGGCGAGGCGGGCACAGGCACCCGTGCTGATCTACGTGGGGGTTGGGACCTAGCATTGTCCCTATTTGCTGTAGAGACATACGCCACCGGTGCCACGCACATCCGTGCCTTTCACTCCCTTCGTCAAGGGCCTGCTGAGTCTACATCCAACCACTGGCGACGGGCCATGCGCATTTACACATGCCTTGAGACCTCAGGAGGTACACAACTGTGGGTGCTCCGCACGATTATGCTCAAGATTTGCCTTGAGCACCCAGATATCTTCAGGAGGTACAGCGACGCCGTGCTCGAGCCTTTTTTGGCTTCACTTCAGCTTCTTCCTTGGGTGCACCAGCTCCTCCTCCAGGTGACTTCCGCCCGTGAGGCAGCCGTGGCTGATCAGGAGACCTCCATTGCTACCGTCGTCATTGCATCACCACCGACGCCCCTCCTCTAGATTCGTTCTCCATCCTCTGTCACGTCCTCCTCCTTCCCTTCCATCTCGATTACACCGACTCAGATACAGGGTGTTATAGCAGTAGTAAAAGGGAAGAAGGGACGAGGAAGGCACGGCTTGAGCCAGCAATAATTGCAGCAACAACAGTTATCGGGCAGTAGCAGTGGATGCTCCGGTCATCGCTACAACTGTGGAGGCGCCTGTCGCTACACCGAGTGCCAGCAGCCACTCGACTGAGCACAGATCACTTGAGGGCTCTAGGCTGCGTACGCACTATGGTCTACGTGGAGCAGCATATCCTCCGGGCACATGGCAACCACGACCGTAGCAGTTCCCGCCTCACCACCGACGGCCGGCGGCAATGGAGACCCACATGACCGCACCATCGCCGAGCTCTGACACCTGGCGCTTCGCTTTCAGGGAGGTGCGAGTGTGTTGTCATAGCCAGGTGGTTCACAGAATGTCTTTTTGTCTGTTCTTGTGGCTCGAGATGACTCGTTTGGGGGGGCACAGTCGGCATGTGATGACGATGGGCCTCACTCTACGGATTGGATTCATGAGTCTCACCTTTGTGCCCTTCGTCGTTCCTCCCCACTTGCTGCCTAGCGTCCGTCTGAGGGCGAGATTTCCATTGCCCATTGTAAACTCACATCCTCTAGTCGTGATTCCAGTGGCACTTGGATCATTGACTCCTTGCTCCCCCTCCTCTTCCACTCGTGTTTTTGTCACCAGTGTTCTATCTCCTGAGCACCAGCAATTGCTTCATTGCCGCCTGTGTCATGTAGGCTCTGATACTGTGTCAAAGCTCATTTGGACACAGTCCGCTCTTGGTCTTGACGCGGCTTCATTCGAGAAGCCGCCCAAGATTGACTGTCTCTTTGTGCTCAGGGTAAGATGCATCGTTGTACCTATCCTGACTCCCGTTTACGTACACTTTGCCCTCTCGAGTTAGTCCATCCGGACCTTCTTGGTCCCCTATCTGTCGAGTCTGTCCTATCAGGGTTGATACGTCCTTACCCCGAGTGATGACTTCACCCGGATGCGGTGGGTCTACAGCCTACGCGAGAAGAGTGACGCCGCTCTCGCGGTTTGCCTCTGGCTAGTGATGGCTGAGCGTCAGTCCCGCCACACGTTGCACACCTTCCGCTCGAATCGCGACGGCGAGTTCTTAGCAAGATGGACAGCTTCTTCGTCGAGCATGGGATTTTTCACCAGGTCTCTGCTCCTGCTACTCCTCAACAGAACGGTGTTTCTAAGCGCTGGAACCACAACATGGAGGATGCGATTCATGTTATGCGGTCTGAGTGCGGTTTTCCGGTATCCTTTGCTTTTGAAGGATTTTCCTACATGACTTGGGTTTGGAACCGCCTCTCGCACGGTCCTCTTCCGGACCAGGTCACATCGCATGAGCTCTGGTTTTGCGACCGTGGTGACTTGCACCTCACTTGCTTCTAGGGATCGTTGGCTTCTGTGTGGTATACCGAGGACTAGCAGGGGTCCAAGGTCTCACCGCTGGGTCGCTTGTGTGCCTTCGTTGGAATCTCCCCACGATCAAAGGCATGGCATTCTTGGGACCTTGCTCGTCGTTGCATTGTTGAGTCACGCGACGCGCTCTTCTTTGAGTCTCTCACCTACCGTGATTTTACTTCGATCATGTTGCTGTCCGTCTAACACTTTCTCACGTGTGACGATTCTCGACGGACGGGAGAGTCTGTGCCTGCGAGCACCGCTCGTCAAGCTGATGTGTCCGTTGGAGCTCCCTCCACTTCTCTGGCTCTTGATGACCTAGCGATCATCGCTCTCGGTCCAGAGATCTCTGCAGCACTGCCGGCTTCTACCCTTGTCCCCTCGCACCCCAAAGGTACCCATGATTGTGTACCTGTGCGTACTCCTATGGCCGTACGTGTATCCGCTGGCAGTCCTTCCTGTGTGCGTGGACCTGCATCACCTACTCCTACTTTCACACCGAGTCCCGTGTCGCCCACACCCGCATCTCCTTGCACGAAATCACGAGCTCCCTTGCCTCAGCACTCCCCAGCTACAATTGTGTCCGTTCTTGAGCCCAAGTTCGCCCCTCGAGCCCGGGTTACTCCCGTGAGCCCAGCGGTCGTCTTCGACCATTGGACTCCAGAGCTAAGCGAGTGTCTGGAACCCCAGCTAGGCGCTCTGCTTGCAACATCGCGAGTGGTGATCCTGACACAAAGGCCCTAGGCCTGAGTGTCCCTACTTAGCATGCAGAGGTACATCCAGCGTGTGCAGTAAGGTACGACCTCGTCACTCGCGAGTTTCACGTCGCTTGTGAAGCAGCAGCCGATCTTGTGGTCATCAGACCTAGCAATGAGGCGTGTACCCTTGCAGCGTAGATCCCTCCTTCCATGGCGTATGATCTGGGCACACTGAGGGAAGCTCTCTTGTCATAGGATGCTCATGTTTGGTGCGTTGCCTGCGAGGATGAGCTTTGTACCATCCGAGAGCACGGAGTTTACAAGCTAGTCGGCCTTCCACCTGGGAGGAAGGCTACTTAGGTCAAGTGGGTCTTTCGCAAGAAAGTGACGTCGGATGGCTCACTGGATCACCACAAGGCTCGCTTGGTCGTCAAGGGGTACTCGCAGATTGAGGGTATTGACTACACTGACACCTTTACCCCTGTTGGCCGCATGACCTCAGCTCAAGCTCTGTTCGGTGTAGTGGCTCAGCATGATTGGGAACTGCACTAGATGCATGTGAACAATGCGTTCCTCCATGGCCCTCTAGATGGGGAGATTGACGTGGCTCAGCCGCCTGGCTTTGAGGATGGTGACAAGGTTTGGCGCTTGCGCAAGTCCTTGTACGGCCTCAAGCAGTCTACTCGGTATTGGAACCGGGAGATCACTGGCACCCTGACTCGTGCGGGATATGTATAGAGCGAGGCAGATCCCTCTCTCTTTATTCGACGGACGCCTGAGCGATTCACCGCCATCCTGGTCTATGTTGACAACCTTCTAATCGTGTCTCCTTCACTGGAGGCAGTGAAGGAGGCCAAAGTTGTCATCGAGACTGCCTACATGATGAAGGACATTAGTCGTGCAGTGGTGTTTCTTGGTATGGCGATCGTGCGAGACCGCAGACGTCGTACTCTACTGCTGCATCAGGTCCTATACACACGTGTTGTTGGGGAGCGCGTCAGCGACCTTCTTGGCGCAGTGCCCACGGCTTCCACACCTCTCACGCCTGATGGTCAGGATGCCCTGAAGGTGGACAATCGCTCACAGCTTGGGGAGACACTGGATGTGACCCTGTACCTCCGTCTCATCGGATCTCTCATGTACCTGGCCACTACCACATATCTTGACATCGCATGTGCCGTCAACCTCCTTGGCTAGTTTTTGTAGGCTCCACGCGCTAGATCCCTTCACGCGGTTGTGCGAGTGGTGCAGTACGTTATCTCCACACCATACCTCTGACTCTGCTTTCACAGACAGTGTGTCGGTGGTCCTTGATGGATCACCGACAGGGACTGGGCTTGGAGACCAGATGGACGCAGTCGCACAAGTTACGTCGTCCTGCTCGATGGGACCGTTGTGTCTTGGCGTAGTGGGAAGCAGGGCTGCACTACATGTAGCTCATTAGAGGTAGAGTACGTTGCTCTAGGTGTAGGGGCTACTAAGGCTGTATGGTTGTAGCGCGTTTCTTGAGCTTGGCCGTTCAGTACCCGCCATTGTGCTTCGTTGCGAAAACCAGAGTGCTCTTGCCATTGCGGAGAACTCTGGTGTCTTCCATGCTCGCACAAAACACAGTGCGGTTGAGCATCACTTTGTGCGTGATCTGGTTGAGCGACACGTGGTCTCCGTCATTTGGGTTGGCACTGACATGCAGCGTGCTGACGTTTTGACAAAAGCACCAGCATGCGGAAAGTTCCTGGTGGCCATTCATTCTGTTGGACTTCGCCCCTTGCCTGTGAGTGGTTGAGTGTGGGGTGTGACTGTGTCGGTGTCACATTCATCATTGTACCAGTTGTTGTACTCGTCTCAGTACCGCACGCGTATGAACATGCGTACCATCGGGTCATGGGGGAGTGTTGTGATTTGTGACTCGGTCGTGTCCATACTCGTGCAAAGCCCCGATGCTGGTGGACCCTGGTGGCACCGGTGCGTCATGTGGTGGCGGACTACCAGCCTGGAGCTGACTGAAGACCGTTCCAGAGTTCTGGACACTACGCGGGACCTCCTGAAGTTATTCTGCAGTACACAGGAGTTTATCGGTGGACTGGCCGTGGGCGCGATTTGCATGTTTTTGTATTGTGTGTCCACTGTTTAATGCCGGATGCATGCATGTGACCAGTCATAGCGTTTGGCTTTTGATTCTGCACATATAGGCTCGGACGGGGTAGCGTTCTAACATGTGTGCGCAGAACCGGCCCAAAACAGTGGTTTTGGGCTGGTTTTAGGACGGATCTTGCACTGCCGCGTGCGACACCCGCCGTGCGCCGCGGCAGGTACTTATGCCACGGACCTGTCATTTTTCATTTGTCTCTGCAAATGCTATTGAAGCATTCTGACACTTTGCCTTGTGTCTCCTAGCCAGACCCTTGCCATTGTGGGCACGACGTGTGACTGCCGTCATCGTCTAACCAGGCACTGGCGCCTAGTCCGCGGCTGTGTCGCTAGGAAGCTTCCAGGCATCTTCTCACAACCATGTTCTTGAATAACGAACACATACACATGTCAATTTCAATATGTTCATTCATAAGAAATAATTTTATAGTTGAAAAAGTAGAAATCATACTTAGAAGGAGTTAGAAGAAAATCAATGTAGATTTCAGTTAACAACATGAAACAACATGATGTAACATGATGGACACAACACGATAACAAGACACAACACCACATGATCACTTGGCACGACATGATACTACAAGACAAAACAAGACATTATCTGACATGACACCGTTTAAACAACCTTGGCATGACAAGGCAGGCCACGATGCGGACATGCACAAGGCACGACGTGACTCGACAAAGATTGGCACAAAATGCATGACATGAAGGTGGATACCATAGGAAAACACGAGATTACAACAGACAACGAAATGGCACGTTATGACATCCCACGACTTGATACAACAAGACACAACGCTTCTCGACACTACAAACACAAGTCCCATACCCTTCACGACATGACGCGACTCCACACACACAACACAACGTGACACAACTTATCGGGCCAACATGACCTACACGACACACCCCGAAAACGTGGCACAAGATATCACTATCATCTTCCTAGTTTTTCCTAGAGGGCTAGTCAGCTTGGGTACGTTATGTGTATCTGGATGTCTATTACAACAATAGGCCGCAAGACCACACCCATAACTTTACATTGCACACCACCGTCAAGTGTCTTCCACCTAATCACAACACATGGACAGGGCATACCCATTCTCCTAATGTAACCATCCTATTTGACTTGAGTGTCCCGTCACTAATGACATGTTACATCCTATCAAAAAATATTTCTTTGTTCCCCATGTGTGCGATGACATCAAGTAATCCATTTGTATCAAAGCTTTTACTTCAACAATGATCCATTATACCACACCTACTACTACATGTAGCATAACATTGCTAAATGTGTGTTGGACCTCACCGCAACACTAGACAGACCCTATCCAGTCATGGCATTCAACTACTTTTCCTGAATGAGTGTGCAAGCGAGTGAGAACGTGAGCTCGTGAGTGAATGAGAGAGTAAGTGAGTTCTGTTTTTGAGTGAGTACGTGATAGGGTGAGTGAGTGAGTGAGTGAGTGAGTGAGTGAGAAGTGAGTGAGTGAGTAAGTGAATGAGTGAGTGAGTGAGTGAGTGAGAGTGAGTGAGTGTGAGTGAACAAGCATGTGATTGATGTATCACGGCATGACACTAAGCGACATGACACAAAATGACCTGACACAATACAAAGTACATGAACAAAAAATGAGTCTTCATACCACGACCGTTTTTTTATGCAAACCACTCGGATGAGCAATGCGTAGCAATCCTCACCCTTTGATTCCCATATCAACAAGGCAACACAACGACACGACACGACACGACACAACACGACACGACACGACACGAAAGGACATGACACAAAACGACATGACACGACACGGCATGACACGACACGAAACGATACAACACGAGACAAAATGATCGGACACAACATGAAGCACCTGAAATAAATGTGACTCTATATACCATGACCTTTTTTTATGCAAACCACTCGGATGAACAATGTGTAGCATTCCTCACCCTTTGATTCCCAGATCGACAAGGCAACATAACGACACAACACGACACGACACGACACGACACCATACAATACAACACAAATTACATGACACCACACAACACGATATGACACGACACGACAACATACAAGTGAGTGAGTGAGTAAGTGAGGGAGGGAGTGAGTGAGTGAGTGAGTGAGTGAGTGAGTGAGTGAGTGAGTGAGTGAGTGAGTAAGTGAACAAGCAAGCAAATGAGCGTGAGTGGGTGAGTGAGTGAGAGAGAATTGGGTGAGTGGGTGTGTGAGCAAGAGAGTGATTGAACAAGTGAGGGAACAACTGTATGTGTGTGACAGGGTCTATGAGTGAGTGAGCGAGCGAGTGAGTGAGTGAGTGAGTGAGTGAATGAGTGAGTGCGTGAGTGAGTGAGTGAGTGAGTGAGTGAGTGAGTGAGTGATTGATTGAGTGAGTGAGTGAGTGATTGATTGAGTGAGAGAGTGAGAGCGCGAGCTTGTGAGTGAGTAAAAGAGTGAGTGAGTTTTGTTTGTGAGTGAGTATGTGATTGGGTGAGTGAGTGAATGAGTGAGTAAGTATGAGTGAGTGAGTGTGAACGAACAAGCACGTGAGTGATGTATCACTGCACAACACTAAGCAAGATGGCACAAAATGACCTGACACAACACGAAGCACATGAACAAAACGTGAGTCTACATATCACGACCCTCATTTTTTTATGCAAACCACTCGGACGAATAATGCGTAGTGATCCTCACCCTTTAATTCCCATATCAACGAGGCAACATAACGACACGACATGACAGGACACGATACGACATGACACGACACGACACAACACGACACGACACGACACGACACGACACAACACGACACGACACGACACGACACGACACGACACGACACGACACGACACGACACGACACGA